>VDFB02038048.1:0-29962 GCA_007258455.2 Sequoia sempervirens | reverse complement strand
GATTGCATCAATTTTGTTTCTACTAACATTGGAGACCATTCTCTAATCTTGAGATTCATGTGTAGACACTCATCTTATGATATGGTTTTATATTGGGCTAAATATACTTGGAAGGATATAACCCCCCTAATTGTGGAATCTTTATATTTTGGGTTCTTCCTATCTCTTTTAGTTTGATTGCAGATTGTAACTATGTGGCTCAAAATGGCCCATGGTTCTTTGAAAATTCTAGTATTTTAATCACCCCATGGACCCCTTTCTTCAATTCATCTTGTGCGAAGATCAAAGAAATCCCTATGTGCATCAAACTCTAAAATGTCCCCTTATGCAAAATTAAGAGCTCATCAAAAATCTAATCAATCAAGTGGGTACTTTTGTTAAGCTTGATTACTGATGAGGTGGTTCCCTCTCGCAAGTTCAATTGTGCTTTTACTCTAATAGAAATTTCCAAACCACTTCCGCATTCTATTCATACGCATTCCTCTATGGGAACTTGGAATTAATTTTTAAATTTTGAAGGGCTTTCTTTTTGGTGTTTCCACTACAACAAAATGGGTCACAAAATTGAGATTTGTACTGCCCAACGTTCAGCTGCTATGAGACAAATCAACCTCAAAAAATGGCTTAAAAAATATGGTAACCCTGATGTTGATTTCATCTGGCAGAATCATAGGAAATTCACTACCTCTCAACCTGACCTTGGGTTTGTTCTTGTACAACCATTGGAGCCCTCCGCTACTCCTCTTGCTGATCCAATAAACAACAACTTGGAGGATGATTTTTTACCTAATTCAGAGGATGATGGAAATAGGTCAAATGGAACTTTTCCCTTCAAGGAGAATTTGGATGAGAACCTTGATTATTTTGACCATGATGTTGTGGTGGCTCCTCTCAGGAAACTTGGGATTGCTTAGAGGGAAAGTAGCAAACTTAAACCCGATTGTGGGACGCAGAAGAAGGGATGAAAGTTCAATGCTAATAAACTTCACATTGAAGGAATGGAGGCTGTGGAGGAGGGTTCCCAATGGACTATGGATTCTCTCCTATCACACCATGGAAAAAAATCTTATTTTTTGTACTGGTTTTGGGCTTGAAGCCTAAATTTTTGGTCTCATTTGTCTTCCAACTCTTTTGGAAGGTTGTATCTCTATTTCTCTCCTTAGTTTTTCTTAGGCTTCTCTTCTTCTCTGTCTTCGAGTATTCTTTTCTCCTCTGTACTCGACCTGGCTAGCTTTTTTTCCATTCTTTTTTTATGATTTAATAAAGGGAGTGGGCCCTCACCCACAACTTAAGTACCAAATATATATATATATATTATCATTTAATGTATAAAAAATATATATAATACATTATTTAAACCTCTTAATAAAGCAATGAGTGTTTTTATAAAACTATTCAAAAATAAAATATAAATTAAATAAGTATTATAAATATGAGAAATTTTATTATACACTAATTTTAGGGTATGTGCAGGATCATCATGGAAAAAACAGGCCCTTAAGTGGCGAAAAATTCAGAAAAATCAGAGTTAGGCAACTTGACGTAAAAATTTGAATAAGTTATCTATATTATTTCAAAAATATGTAAGAATAAAATCCATAGAAAATTGAATTTAGCTTCTAAACTACTAGGTTTATTTAAAAAAAAATCTATTTGGTGAAAATTTAAAATTTCAATGTAGTAGTACTTAAATTTCAGGGAAAAAATACGAAGTAGGTGTCTGTCTGACCACCTTAACCACAATAAAATGATAATATTTTTTTTATAAGATTTTAGATATAAGTAGAGGACTCATGTCCCAATGTGATGCATATTTGTTTGTAATTTTTTTCCAAGTAAACAATTAATTATGATTTTTTTATTATAACTTTAAAAAATATAAAACTCGTATGTTTGACCACCTTAACTTGGTCAAAACTTCATGAAATTCATTTTTTTAATCCTATAGTATGCGAAACATATAATGTGACACATGTTTCAAATTCAAAAAATGTGATACTATTTGAAAGCTATAGATGTTTTTCAATCAGCCTATCAATCAAGACTTTAGTTGTAATTCAAATAGAAAATGAATAATAATAATTTATTAAATTCAAAGTAAAGCATAATTTATATTGGTGAAAAGCTGATAATCTCCTTTAAAAACCTTTTTTCGTTTCATCAATTTTGGGTTAAAAAAAGTCGTCAGTCACATACCCTACACATACCCATCATATTGCCACTTTTTGGCCCATCATGATCCTACACATACCCTTCATAAAAAAATATATCACAAAATTAATACATATTAATTGATAAATCTTATTTATTTATAATTAATAATAAATTCTTTCATCCACTTAATAAAAATATTTCTTTAAAAAACAATTCAAAAATAAAATATATGCAAACCTTTTCTAACAAATAATAATTTCATAATAAAATAGAAGTAAAATTTTATTTATGACTTATAGATTAGAATTTACTTCTTTTTTTTTTTCTGAATTTTTTTATTATTTTGAGAAAGAATTCTTACAAAATCCTAGTTTAGGGGAGCATACCAGTAGGAAAGGACCAGGAGAAGAAAACCTCTAGTTATAGCTCCAAGCAGAAGAACTAAAGTCACAGATGGTGATTACAGAAAAAACCCAAGGACCAGCCCAAACAGAGATCCCAAATACAACTTTTCTACCAAAAGAAAGAACAACCCAATAGAACTAGAAGGTCAGCAAAGATCTTAATCAACCCCATCGACCCCGAGAACTTGAATTGGCTTTGTAATAGGATAGCGGTCATAAATGATCCAAAGAAAATCTCTTCTTTGACTTCACAATTGATGAAGATACTCTATCAGATCTTGCAACAACATCAAACAAGAAGTGGAGAGTAAGGAAAAGGTTACCCCTACGGCCAATACTTTTGGAGAGAGCCTATCGCTAAGATGTTTGCACCCTGAGATAGTTTCTTCAAAGTTATCATTCATGATGCCAGACCTAATTGTCATCAAAAGATCTCCAAAAAACCATTAGTAACAAAAATAATTTTAGGAATAAACCCAACAATAGGGAAAGTACCATTGCCCAAAGAATAATTATCCAAGGCTTCTTGAAGATCCAAACCATGAAGCAAGTCAGGGTGCACAAACTTGTTAGCAAGAATATTAACCAACTTATCATCCAGAAACACATCCATGATAATAGTAAAAAAGCGAGAAAAAATCTCAAAAAAAGTAGAGTTAGAGTTTTCCTCGATCCATGAGCTACCAACCACCTTGTAAATAGCTGAAGCAATGTCCTCATCCTAAAACTGACCAAGTTTTTCATTGTCAAAAGGGAAGGAAACCTTACAAACTTTTCCTTCCAGATTTATTGCAACCCTATACCAAAACGCCGAATGTGCCATTGAGGAAAGAGACCAATATGTCTTCATTATTTGAAAATGACAGGGAATCCATGTTATATTTATATGAAAACTGAAAACATGGATGGAGGAGCTGAATGAACCAAATTATAAGTTGCTGAACATATAATGATATTTCATATATATTATGATTCTCAACATAGCCGACGTGAGCCATGTAAAGAGAAAAATACTGCCAGCTGAGATCATAGTGCCATTTAAGAAGAACCCAATGGAGAATCCAAGATAGCAAGCCATGTGTCATGTATGGAAAAAATAACAGACCACTGCTAAAACTAAAATTCCTAATAAGAAGAATCCAATGAAAAAGCCACAACACCAAGCCATGCAACAAGTATGGGAAATAACATCAGGCCATTGCCCCAACAAGATAAAATATTAAATTGTGTTATCTCAACTTTATAACCATGCCAAGTGTGAGACGAAAAACCAATAGAAACCTCCAAATGAACCAGAGAAAACAAGGATGAATAAAGAATGCTATTCACAAGGAAAGAATTTACCAAATATGCTTTGTTCCAATAAAGGAGATGAGACAACATTTGCAGAGGGTAAAGATCCAACTAAGATTACCATAAATATCTGATCTGAAAACATGCCATAAAACAACCCACTTTAGGATCTCATTTAGTAAGAGGAAATTCTTCCTTACTAAAAATTGTAAAAGGTAGTTTCTCATCTATAGCTTTATTTGCTAAGTAGTCAGCAAAGGTGTTTGCTTCTCTATAACAATGAGATAGCGAGAAAACATTGAACCATTTTAACTGAATTAGCACCTTATCTAACAAGTATTGTAGTTGCCAAACATGAGTTTTTTTCCTTGAAACAACATGAAAAATAACCATGGAATCACCTTCAATGATTAATATGTTGATTTGAAGGGACCTTGCAAGATCCAAACCCATACTGAGGGCTTCCAATTCAGCCATATTATTCGTACCCACTGGCAACATCTTACAGGCTGCTTCGACAATGTTAGCATCTGAGTCCATTATAACTATACCAGCCATAGATTTGCCAGGGTTACCCCTTGAGGCCCCATCATAATTTAGTTTGAAGAAATTAACAGGGGGAGGAACCCATTTAGCCTCTTTGTGTAACAACATCTTATCTATTTTATTAGAAAAAGCTCCATGAAAGGGTAAGGATTTAATGAGAGGCCAATTGTTAATTATGAAACCGTCCCAGTTAGAGAAGGATTTTAATGACTCAATTTTATTGAAAATGAAGGATATGACCACTTATGAAATTGAAGATTCCAATTTAATAAGCACATCCTCAATGGGAGAGCACTTGTTCTTGAAGATTCTGTTGTTTCTTTCATTCCAAATGCACCATAAAACTAATGATGGTGTGACAACCCATAGACAATGAAAAAAGGAAGCGAGATGTAATAAAGGCCAAGATTGAAATTATATGGATAAAGTGGGACACACCATTGAGTACCAGCCTAATTTGGCAAAAACCCAATACCAACAATGCTTTGCAAATGGACAATGTAGGAAAAGATGATCCCTAGTCTCTAAAAAGTAGCCACAAAAGACACATGGAAAAGTAGTAACAAAACCCAACCTGTCAAGCCTCTCAGTAGTTAGAGCCTTACCATTGACTGCAATCCAGACAAAGGCACCCACTTTAGGGAGGCAAGCTTCATCCCTAAAAAGTACGTGCGAAAGATCTGATTTATTTACTAAGGCCAAAAGAGAATTGTAACCTTCTTTGACTGAATATTCCCCTGATTTTGAGTTGGTCCAAATTAGGACATCATCCTTAGGTGTGAAGATAATGCACCTTTTATCCATCTCCTTTTTATAGGCTTCTTTGATAGATGGAGGAATATTTAAATTATCTACAGATTTCCAAGAAATTTTTGGAATGGAGTCAATAAATTCAACATTGAAGTAATCAGCAACAAAAGGACCCCAAATATTTTTTAAAAGCTCCTTTAGATTTCCCCAATCAGTAAAAGAGGAAAGAATAGGATATCCATTCCACCTATCCTCCCAAAATTTAGCTTTTTGCCATTATAAATCAACCATGAAAGGTGAGGAAGGATGACTGATCTACATGAAGCAATGAAGTTCCAGATTGTCGATCCTTTTGGTAATAATGAGGCCCTAAAAAGAGATTCTTGTGGATGTGAGTGTAAATATTTTGAGAACATTAGTTTCCTCCATCTTGATTGTGGGTTTTGATATAGATTCCAAGTAAGCTTTGCACCTAAAGTTGCCTTTTAAAGTTTGAGATTTCTTATTCCAGTTCCACCAAGGTCTTTTGGAAAATAGACCTCATCCTAGGAAATGAGTGGAATTTTCTCTTTTCCCCCAACATTATCATTCCATAAGAAGAAGTGTAAAGTAGATTTCAATAGATTTAAAGTATGACAGGGGGCCTCTAGAACAAACATCATGTATATATGAATTGCATTAAGAACAAATTTCACCATTTGGATTTTCCCAGCAAAGGAAAACCATTTATGCTTCCACAGAGATATTCTATCCAAAATCAGTTTACAAATTCTTTCCCATAATACATGAAGATTATTTCCAATGAAAAATGGTATACCAAGGTAGGAACAAGGCAAGGAGCCCACATAATACCCCCAAAAATTTATTAGTTTATTTTGAATAAAATATGGAACATTGAACAATTATTTTTTTGATTTTGAAGGGTTAATTTTTTGACCTAAAGCTAAGGAAATGTCTGTGATTACACTTTTGATTACCTTAGCTTCAGGTATAGATTCATTCCCATATAATAAAGTATCACCAAAAAAGAGACCATGAGTTTTATCTTCTTGCATAGTTGGGATTTCGATACCTTTCCATTCACTTGAAGCATTTTCCCTTCTTATTGTTCCACTTAAACCTTTAGCCAGAAGAATGAAGAGAAAAGGTGACAATGGGTCACCCTTCCTGATACCTCTAGAAAAAGGAAAAAAACCAGAAGAAGAACTGTTAAGTAGAACTGAGAATCTTGCAGTAGAGATGCAGGAGGAAATCCATTTAACCCATTTTTCTGAGAAACCCAATTTGCGCAAAACGAAAAGAAGAAAATTCCAATTTACCCTATCATAAGCCTTTATCATATCTAATTTCAGAATCATGGCTAGAATTTTATGTGACTTTATGGAACACAATATTTCATGGGATACAATTGCACCTTCAGTGGTATCCCTCGGTACAAAACCACCTTGTTCCTCTGAAATGACAAGTGGAATGATCTTAGCAATACAAATGGAAATTGCTTTAGTAAATATTTTATAAATGGTGTTGCACAAGGAAATGGGCCTAAAATCAACAAAGGTGCTTGGAGAATCCAATTTTGGGACAACAGAAATGAAAGTGTTATTGAGTTCTTTAAGGATAGTCCTATTACGCTTGCTTCTTCAAGTTCCTGCCAGACATCAAAACCAATGATTTCCAAACACTTTTGGAAGAAATTGGTAGTAAATCCATCGAGCCCCAGGGCTTTGTCAGGAGACATATCAAGAACAACTGCTTTGACTTCATCAAGAGAAAAAGGGGCCATTAGCATGTCATTGTCATTATAGGATACCACTGAAAGAAAAGCCTCAAGGATAGAATTATTAATTGAAATAGGTTCAACAGTGAGTAAATTTCTGAAATAAGAGGTAGCTTCTTTTGCAATTTTGCTATCATCATCTAAGAATATTCCATCCATACTTGTTATTGAAGAAATCCTACTTTTTTTCCCCTTAATTTTTGCAGAAGCATGAAAGAATTTGGTATTTCTATCACATTCTGAAAGCCATGTGTCTTGAGACTTTTGTCTCTAATAGCATTCTTCCCTATGAAGAACTTCATCAAGTTGTGAGGTCAAGGATTTTTGAAGTTCATAAGAGGTAGAATCCAGACCATTTACCATAACATAATCATTTAAAGTTTCAATTTCGTTTTGAAGCCTTATTTTTTTGTAAAAATATTTTTGAAATGCTGCTGATTCCACATTTTAATTTTCCTTTTTAGAAACTTTAGTTTTCTAGACATCTGAAACATTTGAGACCCAAGAAAGAAGGGAGCATTTTTCCACTAGAATTTGATAAAGGGGATGAAGGAGGTATCCCTAAACCACATTGGTTCAAACTTGAAAGGAATATTATTAGTAGCCCTATTCTCAATGATATTGAAAGATAAAGGGAAGTGATCAGATCCAGGGAGACCATGAATAGTAGAAAATGTATCTAACTCTGAATCCAACCAAGAAGAAGAAAGTAAAAAGCAATCCAATCGCTCAACAATTTGATAGAAATCCTTTCTTTTATTGGTCCAAGTAAAGGAACCATTATGTGGCTTACAATCAAATAGGTTATTTCCATAGACAAAGTTCTTAAAATCCCCCATTACTCTTTTATTCGATATTATACCTCCCAAATTTTCAAAGTAATCCAAAACAACATTGAAGTCACCACCAATCACAACCAAGGAATCCAAAAGAACTTGCAAAACTAATGATATGGAATTCCACAAACGTTGCTTCTCACTAATAGAGACAGTGCCATATATGTTAAAGAGCCAAAACTTAATATTAGAGAATTTTATTTTTACAAGAGTAAGGCCCCAATTAGAAGAGGAGCAAATTACCCTGAGAGAAAAATTATTTTCATTCCAAAGAAAAGCTAAGCCCCCAAAAGCCCCTGAAGCTGAATGCGAATAAAAATTCCATTTAGACCATTTTGAAAAAAAGTGATATAGCTGAGCTTGAATTCATTTTAGTTTCTTGCAATAAAGAAACATCGAAGTTTATTAAGTTTAACTGACGCCTGATTAGGCACCATTTGTTAGGGGAATTTAAGCCCCTAACATTCCATGATGTTACCTTCATTGTTCTTGAGGGGAGGAGTCCTCTCCCCTCTTACCCTGAGTTTTTTTTTTGAGAAGGATTCCCAGCAGCAAACTCCAACTGCAGATTACGTTTGGCAGCCCCATATTTTGTCATTGGGGGACTAAAACTCCTCTTTTTTTGTTGTTGGTGAAACTAACGTGGTTTGAATGCCATCATTAATCTCAATTTGAGTTTTCTTCTGTTTTGGATTACACCCCCTTTTTGAAGGTGAGGAGAGGGGAAAATATAGAGATAGAGGAGATTGAGAGATAGGTAATTTTCCTCTTAATAATGGGCTGATAACCATGTCACCCACACTATTAGATTGTATTGGGTTTACAGGTGATTTTCCCAACTACAAGTATTATATGGTAGGAATGGCAAGGTCCTTTTCAGCTTGAAGTAAATCATTATCAATGGAAGAGAAAATTTTCCCTTGAATGTCTTCATTAAAAGTGGTATTAGAATCCTGGATTATCTTGTGAATTTTATCAATTAATCGCTGATCCAATAAAACTTGATTTGGAGATTTACTTTGGGTTGACGGAGCAACAATTAAGCCAACTAAATCTAAGCTAGATTGAGTTTTTCTTCTCAAACCCACAAGTTCAGCCAGGTCTTGATGTCTTTTTTCTAAAAGACTTAAAGTTTGCATGGGGGAACAAACCATAGCCTTAGGGGGGCTACTCCTTATCTGAGATGGCTCCCCAAGTTTAGGTGTGGGAACTTGAACTGAAATAGGATATATCAAGTTTTTAGAGCCCTTCCTTATATTACTTGGAGGGCAACATGTATTTTCCTCATTTGGATTAGTTAACAGACCAACTGCTGACGAAGGGATAACTGTGGAGTCAAGAGAACCAATTGGCATTGCTACCTCATTAGACTTTGAATCCATTATATTTAAACCATTCTTCAAAGGTTTAATTTTTTTACCCATATAGTTTTTTAGTAGAGGAAAAGATCTAGGGCTTTTCACCGAGACAACTAATTTAGAGGAGGGTAATTTACCATCAGATCCAGGGCCAAGATCAACCATATCTTTAGAAGAAAGAATTTCAAATAGATTACAAGTAGGAATCCCCTTGCCATATTGGAACTGGTTAATAACATTCTAATTTTTGGAAGATTTGAACAGGCTGTCAAAGAAAGTTGTCTTTATGGAAAAATGAGAAGGTGATTTCTCTTGAATATCCATGACTACCACAAGTTTTTTGGCTAGAGAACTAGGCATATCCGTCAAGGAGGAAAATTGATCTCTAGATTTGTCTTTGGAGATTTGTAGATTAGTTATTTGATTTGGCCCACTATTGCCAAGAGAATGTTCCTTTAAAGCAGAGTTAATATTAGTCTCATTAACCTTGCCAGAGTTAGGTGGATTTGAAGAGGGCATGGACAAGTTATCTGGTTTTCCCACAGTATCATTTGATATTTTTGGTTGCGAGAGCTTAAGTTGCTTAAAAATATGGGCATCACATTCTATTATAGAGTTTTGAAACCAATCAAAGTTTTTAACTATAGGCTGCCACCAAATTCCATCCAAGGATTTAATATTACAATACCTCAGAAAATTCTTGTGAGGATTTACGAAAATAAAGTTTCTTATAAAAAAGATGCCATCAGAGATATGAGAATCCAAAAGTAAAAATTTTGCTATTGAATTGCCAATTTTTTCAAGGATTTCAGGATTTGAAAATTCAAAAGGAAGCATCAACAGAGAAAACCAAAGTGGAAAAGACTCAGATAAACAAAGATCCGGCTAAAAGAGAGGTCGCCATGGGAAAATACAAACCAAATTTTTACCAAACTAAACATACTTGTTTTCAAGAGCCTTATTTTTTGCTTCAACTAAATCCATTACCAAAATAAAGGTATTGGTAGAGATTACTTGGAAATACAAAGTTTCAAACCATTGAGGATGGACTCTTTTATGTAATTTTGAGAGCGCCATACCTTCACCCCAAATCTGGAGAATAACGATATATTTGCAAAGATCTTGTCATTTTTGGTTCAACGACATCTTCTACATGTTCACTGATGACAATGGAAGCCAAACTTGCCCCTTAGGGTTTACAGGTTTAATTGCCCCAACCACATTCGACCCAATAGGGTTTGATTGTTCAAAGCCCTTGCTAATTTCAGAGACCTTAGGGTTTACGAGAGCATTGTCGGCCTAAGCATTTGTGAGTTTTGATGAGCCATGACCAACACAAGCTAGGGCATTCTTTATGAAGAGACCCTTTTTTCTCTAGGGTTTGAAAGAGGAAGTTCCCTTTGCTTCGCTAGGGGTGTCCTACTAGCCTTAGGTTTTGAAGGGGGATCATTCCCTTCATATTTACCATATTTTACAACTTCCCCGACCCCCTCATACCCACTTTGATAAGCCTGATCACAAGAAAGCTCTGCAGTGTTGGTATGCCTCATATGCGAGAACTCAACAGTATTCGCAACACTAAGATCCCTTTTAGGAAACCCATTTCTTTCCTGTCGTGCATTAGGGTTTGAGAACTTTCTGAAATATTCAGATCTAGGAGCACCAGCTACATTTTGATCAAGAAACTCCTGGTTTTTACCCTTGGGTGCCTTATCTATCCATTTTACAGCATGAAAAAACCCATTGCGGGGTATGCCCAGGATGCCCATCATTGGATAAACCCACGGCCGCATCAGCCCACTTTCCGCCTTTGAATACCCATTGTGGAATGTGCTAAGAAACATAATTTGGTCCCGACAAAGGAGGGTCATTTAGGGAAATATCTCCCCACCGTTCAAAAGCATCCATCCTCCCACCTTTTGATTCTATCTCTCTGAACCTCGACTTTTTTGGCTCCCCCATCCTCGGCTTTTTTGAGAAAGAACTCTAAGAATTTAATTTTTTACTTCTAATACAAATCATAAAAAGTAAAATTTATTTTATTTATTTAGAAAATTTGTAAATGATAGAAAGTAAAAATTGAAGTAAAATTTTATTTATGACTTACATATTAGAATTTACATTTTTACCTTTAAGGTAAAGTTTATTTTATTTATTTAGAAATAGAAAATAAAAATTAAATGCACATATTTGTATTTGGTTTCCTTTTGCCTTATTATCAAATTTAAATTTTCTTGAAATAATTGTTGTAACCTTCTCTTAATTGGTAAAATTTATTAATTTTCAGACATTATCTTTTGTTTTTAACACACAAATTGCTTGCAATGAGTTATGCCTCCTCACATAATTATTAAATTATTTTACATAATATTTATATCTAAATAATTATGAATAAGAATTATCAT
Source organism: Sequoia sempervirens (assembly GCA_007258455.2). Taxonomy (NCBI): domain Eukaryota; kingdom Viridiplantae; phylum Streptophyta; class Pinopsida; order Cupressales; family Cupressaceae; genus Sequoia; species Sequoia sempervirens. Next base: position 18,439 of record VDFB02038048.1, on the reverse strand, counting down.
CATTTTTATTAGTAAATATTTTTTACCAATATTTTATCACAATATTGTTTTCTAATTCTATTGTCTCCTCCATGGAATCCATAGCCTGATTTTTAAATAGTGATTAATGTTTTAAATTTCAAACCAATCAAAATTGATTATTTCTTTATATATATATTATATTTCAATTTTTTCTATAGTAAAATGCATAAGTTTTTTTAATCCTTCTAATTTTCAAAATTATTTTCTTGATTATCATTTTTTTGTTTTTTAACACACAAATTGCTTTGGAAACAAGATGTTACTTCTCAACATAATTATTAAATTATTTTTACATAATATTTATATCTAAATAATTATTAACAAGAATTAATACTTGTTTTTATTTTTTAATAAAAGGGGGTAAAAACTTTATTGAAGTCGAAAGATTAACAGTACATAAGAAAAAGGGAGCCCATCAGCTCCCACAAAGGAAAACCCAGAACAACAAGTACAAACAGAACCACCAACAAACTAGCCACCAACATCTTATCCCTCCATATCATCAGCAATGACCTCTAGATCAAGAACATACTCAGGAGATAACTATCCCCACCCCTCAATCCTCCAATCATCCTCATGCTTTGAAGCCCACTTGGCCAAACAATCATCTGCCCTATTCCATTCACGCGAGATGTGGACAAAAGACGCCACTTCCAATGTAGAGCACCTCTGCAAAATCTATCTAACCACCATAGCAATCTGCCAATCAACATCAGCTACCCTTTTCTCAAGCAACAAATTAATAATAATCTGTGAGTCAGATTCACAGATAATCTTTCGCCAACCCAAGGCACAAGCACATTAAATAGCCCAAAGAATCGCCAGCCCTTCCATAAGGTTGTTAGAATTCTGCCCCTTATGGATGGAGAAAAGAAAAATGACCGAACCAGTACAGTTTCTACCAATTCCACCAATACCAGCAGGCCCTGGGTTGCCTCTAGAGGAACCATCAATATTAATCTTCAGAAACTCCATCGGAGGAGGCAACCATCTTCCAACCCTTTGAACCTTCTTTTTTGCTCTCCTACCTCTTCTAACACAGACAGAGATAGGAGTCAACTCCTGCATCCCCAATCTATTCACAATCTCATCATCTCTTCTTTCCAACGAAAGAGTCACTTCACATTTAGCTTCCACAGTCTCTTGGATCATCCCAATAATTCTGTGCCAAACCTGTTGAGCCATCAACTTTTCTTCACGAAAAATCCTACAATTCCTTTCCAACCAAATTTTCCAAAGGATGAAAGTAGGACCAATGCTCCACAAAATCTGGAGAAAAGAGGCCTGGGAGGGGGGCCTTCCCAGATTACTCCAAAATTCAACAAGAGAAGAAGCATGAACACAAGGATGTTTCCAAACACCCCACCACCAATGCTAGAGCAACATAGAATAAGAACATCGAAAGAATAAATGGGAAGAATCCTCCTCGCTGCACCCACATAGAACACACATAGAGGGTCCCTGGAATCCACGCTTACGAAGGTTCTCCCAAGTCAAACATCTATTCCAAGCAAGAGTCCAAATAAAACAATTACACTTAGGCCATGAAAACTTGTTCCACACATGTTTCCACCAAGGGACCTCCACCCCCCAAACTTATGAGAAAGCAACTCATGATAACCACTAGCTACAGTAAAAACACCCTTAGGGTTCGGGCTCCAAGCTAGAATATCCTTATCCCTAAGGGAGTTGCATTGTCTACTAGCTAAGATATTCTGAAGCACAATACCATCCTCCTCCAACCCGAGAATAGGCCACTCACTAGGGTCCTTCCACCTAGCCACCTCCACCTGACCACCAAGGTCAAAATTCTTAAAATCACTCACTCTAGACCAACCAGCCTCCAAAAATCTTTGTGACAGAGTCACCAAATTAGTGTACTGACGAAGAATGGGCATGTAACCATCCCAAGAATCAGACCAAAACATAGCCTCAACCCCCTTATTACAAATTCAGAACATGCCCTCCTTGATTAGTGCAACCCCTTTCTTAAGCGTTCCCCAAATCACCGAGCCTTTCCCTGCTAGAGGAAACCTGGGAAGCTCCTCCTTACAAATCCCTGGAAGATACTTGTGGGATAAGATCCTAGCCCAGCAATGATCTTGTTCCACACACCACCTCCAATAAAGCTTTGCAACCAAAGCCAACCCGGACCAAGTCGCCTTCCATAAACCAAGTCCCCCCACCTGCTTTGGGTTGCAAACAACATCCCACTTAACCAGGCTCCATTTAGATGAGGACAAGCTACCTGCCCATAAGAATTGTCTAGCCAGAGAGTCCATATCCTTCACAAACCCAACAGGAGCAACCTGTAACATGCACCTATAAATAGGAAGAGCATGCACCACAAACTTAAGCAACAAAACCCACCCAACAAATGACAACCATCGATGAGTCCAATGACTAACCTTCACACGAAACTTGTCCAAGATATTTTGCCATGATTCCCTGGGAAGTCTACCGACAGAGATAGGAATACCCAGATAGGTTAAAGGGAGAGAATCGATTTGGAACCTCAAGATACAAGAAATTCTTTGCTGAATAGGCCACAGAGTATTAAAGAAGAAAATGGAGGATTTGTCTTCATTAATCCTTTGACCAGCTGCAGCAAGATAGATATCCAAGGCCTTGCGCAGACACAAAGCTTCTCTGATCTTGGCTAGACCCATCAAAGCCGTATCATCCACAAATTGCAAGTGTGACTGAGGAGGAAGGTCATTTCCCCACTTCCATCCCTGAATCAAACCCAACTCCACATTACGTTTTACTAGTCTACCCAGACCTTTTGCCAAAAGAATAAATAAGTAAGGAGAGATAGGATCCCCTTGATGAAGGCCCCTAGAAGCACTAAAAAGAGTGGTAGGCTCCCCATTAATCAACACCAAGAATGAAGTGGAGGAAACACAACTCATCACCCACTGGATCCATTCCTCAGCAAATCCAAAAGCAATAAGAATTTTCTGCAAAAAGGACCATCTCACTCTATCATAAGCCTTTGCCATGTCGAGCTTGATGAACATAGCCTTTTCTTTTGAGGATGCCATTGAATGAATGGTCTCCGTAGCAATGACCACCCCATCTAAAATTTGTCGACCCTCCACAAAACCACTTTGTTCCTCAGAGATAAGCCCACCAAGCCATCTCTTCAGCGTTTCAGCAATTAGCTTGGAAATTATTTTATACACCACATTAGAAAGAGAAATGGGACAAAATTGACTCAAATGATCCACCCCATCACATTTGGGAATGAGAGCAAGGAAAGTAGAGTTTAAAGCTCGAAGCATCTACTTGTTTTTCTGAGACTCACGCACCACCTCCAACAAATCCAATTTAATGATGTCCCAAAACTCTTGATAAAATTCCACTGAAAACCCATTAGGACCTGGGGCTTTCCCTTTCTTCATCTGAAAAATAGTAGCCTCTAATTCCTCCAGTGAGATATCTCGCAAAAGATACTCATTTATCTCCCTAGTGACCAAAGATGGAATACAAGCCAGAACTTGGTTTTCTTCCTCCATAACATCCTGAGAGGCCTCACGAAATAAAGAAGCATAGAACTCAGAAGCTTCTCTAGATATATCCTTCAAGGAAGATAGATGTTCACCCCTATCATTCACTAGAATAGGCATAGAATTACCATGCCTCCTAGCCTTCACTGAGTTGAAGAAAAAGGCAGTGTTCTTATCCCCCTCCTATAACCACTCAACTCTATCCTTCTGCTTCTAAAAAATTTCCTCACGCAACTCACACTCCTCCAAAGCTTTCCAAGCCCAGGCCTCCTCCCTGAGTAAATCCTCAGAAAGACCACACTCCCTTATCTCTCGAGTGATGACATCCAAGACAGCTTGTGCATTAACCTTAGCATGAAAAATATTGCCAAAGTACTGCCTATTCCACCTTTTAAGTTGATATTTTACATATTGTAGTAGATTAGAAAAGGAATACATGGCAGTGCCAAAAGCAGGTCCTCCCCTTCTCCACCAATTAGCTATATGCACCTGCAAAGAAGAATCTCTTAACCACATAAGTTGAAACTTGAAAGCAGGGGACTGAGCCACTCGAGCAGAAGAAGCAAAAAACTTAATAGGCCAATGATCTGAACCCCTCCAATCATGAATCTCAGAGGCAGAAGACAACCCTCCGCCAACCTAGAAACAGGATACCAAGAAGCGATCAAGTCTCTCCACAATACAACTATCCCCCAATCTCCTATTGTTCCAAGTAAACTTCCCATTTTGAGGCTTAATGTAAACCAGGTTCAAAGTAGAGATGCTATCAAGAAAAAGGAGAGCAGAGGGTTCCAATCTCGCAACACCACCCATCTTCTCATCTATCTCAATAATAGCATTGAAATCCCCTGCAACAATCCAAGGGAACAAAGGAGCAAGGATTTGAACATAACTAATATGGGACCACAACAACTTCTTACCAGGAAAATTAGTATGCACGTAGATGTCTGAGAGGAGAATAGTTTCCCCCAACTCCAGACTTGAAGCAACCACAGAGATTGAGGACTTGGAGGACACCCACCAAAGAGGATGAATTTTCAATGGATTCCATAGGCAAGCCACCCCACCTGCATTACCATGAGCCCCAATACAATGGCAACTACCCTGCACCCAAAGTTTAGGCATCATACCCATCATACCTTCAACTGTTAACTTAGTCTCTTGAAGAAAAAGAACATCAGGAGAATGAGAACACAACAAATCCCAAACAACTTTTTGTCGAGGGCCACTGTTCAAGCCCCGTACATTCCAAGAGAGGACAATCATTTTGGAGGATTAAAAAAATGTGAAACCAGAGTCTTTACAGACCCAGCCTCCACCAAAGACTCCCCCATCAACTTTAATTTCTCCAAATCCTTCTTTCTCCCCACTTTAGAAGACTTCTCTACCACCCCTTTCTTTAGGTCCTTCTGAAGAATTCCCAGTGAAGGAGAAGCCTTATTACCTTTTACAAAGCCTGCTCCTGTTTTCACTAAAGGGTTGGATAGCCCTCCTTCCCCCAACTGTGGATCCATAGAAGGCTCATTCCCCCCAAGAACCACCATACTCAGGTCTGATTCCAACTGGATAGCCCCAACTTCTTGAGGAGTTTGGATGTGCTCTGGGAAACCGCCTTCTTGAACCCCTTATGAAACCCCGTGATCCAAAATCAACAATCCTGGATTCACCTCCTGATGACCAAGGTCATCAAGCACCTCAAATCTATTACAGGAATCTCCTTCTTGTCGAACCTTAAAGGTCCTCTTTTGGCCTTGGTTCCTATTATGAGCCTTGGCAGGAATAAAACCCTTAGCATCCATAGCCTCAGCCAACACTGTCTCCTTACCCTTGTCACCCTTTGAGGGATTACGAGGAGGATGAGTTGCCTGAATCCTTGGAGATTTAAACTTCGGGCATCTTCTCTGCAAATGCCCACATACACGACAGAGATGGCAATGAAAAGGAAAAGTCTCATAGTCAAGCTGTTGCACCCAAGAGCATGAACCCACACGTATTTCCAAAGAATCTGGGATAGGGTTATTCAAATCCATTTCAACACATATACGAGAAAAAGTCATTACCTTGCTGTCCAGAGTTTGTTGAGAAGGACCCACCAATTTTCCCAGTAATGAAGCAACTTGATGCAAAATGTCATTTCACCAAAATTCTACTAGAAATCTAGGGAGGCGAACCCAAACTGGTACCTGATTCGGAAGCTCCTCCGAAGGATCAAAACCCGCATGCCATGGCTTAATGAATAGACCAACCTAGTTGTGGAAGTAAGGCCCACCTTCAAAAACTCTATTGCGATCCGCCATGCAATTAAATGTCACCATGAAATAGTTGTTTGCTAACAACATTATTTCCATCTCACCCTCTAGGGACCAAGAGCGATGAGCCCATGAGTCCAAAAATTGGAGCGAAACCCTCATTCCCAAAAAATTGCATAGCAAAGCATGTTTTGAGAAATACTCGATGTCCTCCGCAATCGATTCAGGTTGGATAACTAGCACCGGCCTTTCCTTGGAACGTTCAAGGCATCCATTTGTCTTCGGAATATGAGAACCACCAGCCTGGACAAATCCATCATTACTTGAGTCATTTTAAAACAAATTATTATTAAAAACTTTCAGAGAACGATTTGGAGGTGAGGCCCCAAAAGTAGCACGAAAATCCAAAGGGGATTTGACCCCTGATGACTCCCCCTGAGCCATGCAAAATCGGGTCCCAAAAATTTATGTAGGAAAACTGACAACCACACCTACGAAGCCCATACTAGGTATGGATAAGAGAGCCCCACACACCAAACAACAAGCTGGTAGCCCACCTGACCAAAGCAAGGTCCAAAGCAGAAGAAAATACGACTCCTCAGGAACCACCGAATAAGATCTGAAGCAAAAACAAGACACCCCTCCCCGAAAAAAGAAAAAGACCCACCCCTCTACGCACAAAAGACTGAAGAATTTGATCCCCCACCGAGCCAACACATGCAGAGAGAAATAGTGACTTGCACCATGCCATTACTGGCTGCGAGCCCTCACCCGCATGTTGCACAAGTCCACCATCATTCCGTCCTCATTCAAGCTTCAGTTTTCTTCCATCATTTGTTTTTTATTAGTAAATAATGTTTTTTACTAATATTTTATCATAGTATTGTTTTCACTTATTAGTTCCTCCATGGAATTATAGGCCAAATTTTAACTAGTGATTGATGTTTTGAATTTCAACCAATCAAAATGATTATTTTCTTTTATATATTATATTTCAATTTTTTCTAGAGTGAAATGCATGTTTTTTAACTTTTCTAATTTTCAAAATTATTTTTCTTGATTATCATTGGCAGATTATGCGGGTTTGAGTATAATATTTTTATTTTGCGTTATTTTTTTCACCACTTAACTAATATTTGTACATTCGAGATGCAAAAATTATGGCAATGTTAATTTTAATTTTTTGACGAATTGTCACTAGAAAGGGTGACACTCATTCATTGATTTAGGAAAAGAGATACATACTGCAAGAAGCCTTTAAAGATAAAGTTGTTCCAGTGAACCTACTAACCATACACAGAGCATACCCCATGCAGGCTGAAACAACGCCATTAGAAAGAGCAATAGATGGAAATGGAGAAGACCTCTAGCAAGTCGAAGATGCCTACCCCCAGCTCTACCACGTGCTCTATCTGAAAATGATGGAGAGCCAAATCCTTACAAGCAATACCTTGATCCTGTACGGGAGCCTGCCACCAAGGCTTCCAACCATACTTATCAATGCTGAATACAATATGAGGAAATCAAATTTGACAAGGCTGACCACTGACTCACATCCTCAAAAAATAGCCTCTCCTCGGTCTGCCCAATGCACAACTTTGAGAGGAAATCGATTGGAAAATTTTCCTCCCTTTATACATGGGAAAGCCTAAAGTTTTGAATGTGCCTCAAGGCCGAATTTATCTTGAAGACCCACTGATTCAACTTCTAGCTTGGAGCCTGGCCTAACCCTACTGCCCTTATGACTACCAAAGAGTCACCTTCAAAATCAACATTGTGTCACCCTTTTGAGATGCAATAGTTCACACCTTCAAGGAGAGTGGAACACTCCACTTCATTGATCATGCCTTCCTGAAGATTGAAGGAAGCCACCACCACTAATTGATCAAAATCATTTTTGACAATAAACCCAACACCTGAGGGCCCTGGGTTGCCCTTCAAGGCCCCATCAAAATTCAACTTGAGTCTTCCTCTTCAAGGAAGGGCCCACTTAGCTTGGACCCTTGGACCTTTTCTCTTGAGAGCTTTCCAAACAGAGGTTGGATCAACCTCCAATTCCTTGTCATCCTATTATCCCACTCTAAGAAGAATTTAAATTTGTTCAGTTTCAACGTTTCGTTCATATGCTCGCTTACCCTTGATTCAATCTTGGAGAGGATGTTCTCCAAAGATTCTGATTTTTCTTTAAAGATCTCGGCATTGTGCTCACACCACAATTGCCACACAATCATTGTCGAGACTTCATTCCACAAACCCCCTAAAGCTGCCCCTTTATAGATATTGTGCCAAGATTCAAAAAGAGATTGAAGATTGTTTGGAAGTGGCCCAAACCACTCCAACTTGGCACAGAAATACTATCAAACTGATTGGGCCATGTTACACTTGAGCAGAAGATGTTGGGAATCCTCCATGCTGTGTTTGCATAAGACACACCAATGGGGCCCACAGATGCCAATTTTCTTCAACCTGTCACCAGTGAGAATCTTGTCATACATCACAATCCAAGCAAAATCTCTTGCTTTAGGGAGGACATTCTTACCCTAGAACAGCCACTTGGGCCACAATGTCACCACTAGCTCGTGCTTCATTACCTTATAGCCCAACTTCACTGAGTAATCACTCGATTTTGAGGCACACCAAAGGATTGTATCGAGAAAATATGAAATAAAGAGCCTCCTTTTCAATAGCTCTGAAGAAATCACTCCCTTGACCTTCTCTTGGATAAAATCAAATGACTTCCATGTCCACATTCAACGCCTATTCTCTTACCACACATTTAAATAATTTCTTAGCTCTACCCCGTATGCTTCTTTAGAAGGCCCCACAGATTTGGCTAGACCTGGGAGCTCACCCAAAGTAGGGTAGGAGTTCCACAAGTCTTCCCAGAAAGCTACTTTCTTGCCATCCCCCACATGCCATGAAAGGTGGTCACAGATCACTGCTCTAGATTTCAATATGAAGTTCCAAATGGCGGGTCCCTTCTGGGGGCTTGCAATGGTTAAGATCTTGTCAGTATCTTGACATTCAAGGTACTTAGCCCTCATAATTTTACACCAAAAAACTTTTGGCCTTTTAAAGATTTTCCATCTCAATTTAGCACCCATCGCCTAGTTTTGGATCCGCAGATCTTTGACCCCCACGGCCCCTAAATCCTTCAATTTCATCATAGTATCCCAAGTTGACAAAGGAAATTTTTTCCTTTCCTGAGACCCTTCCCATAACACTTTCCTTTGAATGCCTGACAATCTTCTTATTGCTTTGTTTGACGCCTCAAGTCAAGAAAACATATATATCGGGATAGCCACTAAAATGGGTTTAATCAATGCTAGCCTACTTGCTAGTGTCAACCATCTGCTTCTCCAAGAATCCACCTTTGTGTTGCATTTGTTGACCGTGTCCTTCCAATGGTTATATTTGGGTTGCCCATCAAGGAGGGGGATGCCCAAGTACTTCATTGGAAACTTATAAATCTTGAACTCCAAGATTTTTGCCAACCTTCACTGCAAACCCCTTGAAGAGTTGAAAAATTATATGCTTGACTTCTTATTTATCTTTTGATTGGCCTAGGAGTAGTAGACTTTAAGCATATATCCTTGATGATGTTGGCTTTCGCCATTGACATGATGCTGAATAAAGTGGTCTCATCAGAAAAGAGTTGATGGGAAATGGATGGAATAGAAGCCGAGACATTTATGCCATTCTATAACCCCACCTGAACAACCTTTTTGATCTGGATACTTAAATCTTTGGTCATTATTATGTACAAAAATGGAGAAATCGGGTCGCCTTGTCGTAACCCTTTTGCACCACTAAAAAAACTATAAAGGGACCCTTTATGATTACTGAATATCTCGGTGTTGAAATACAGTTGAACACCCATTTTAACCAAGCATCATTGAAACCTAATTTCTTCTATACTTCCATAAGGAAACGCTAGCTTACCTTATCATACGCTTTACTCGTATCAATTTTAATCAACATACCTTTATGCTTTGAATGCTTAAAGGAATGGACAATTTTATTGGCGACCACTATGGCATCCAAAATATTTCTACCTAGGACGAATCCACATTCCTCTTGTGAGATCAACTTTGGGAGGATGAGTTTTAACCAGTTTGCCATCACCTTGGCTATCAATTTGTAAATAGTGTTACATAGTGTGATTGGCCTACAGTCATCATAGGTTTCACATTTAGCCATCTTTTGAATCAAAGCTATGTTTGTTTTGTTCATATCTTTAAGGATTACTCCTTTCTTTCTGGACTCCTCCACCACCCCTAGGAGATTTAGGCCAATAAACTCCCAGCATGATTGATAGAACAAGGCGTTAAATCCATTAGGGCCTAACACTTAGTTGGGTTGCATCTGAAACAAAGCCGATTTGATTTCATCTAGGAGACTTCGCCTGTCAACATTTTATTGTCTGCCTCCGATATTTTAGGCTTAAGGTCATCCACAATCATCAAATTTAGGGGTTTGGCTTCCTCCATCCCTCCTAGCAAAGCAAAAAAAAGGCTACGCCTATAGCCTAGATTTCTTCCTCCTTGGTTTTGATTTTCCCATGCTCGTCGACAATCTACTCTATCCTGTTCCAATTGTGTTTCAATTTCGTTGAGGTATGGAAATTTTTTGTCTTTAGGTTGCCTTCTTGTAGCCAGATGTTCTTGGATTTAGAGTGCTAGTAGCATTCCTCCCTGAGCAATACTTCATTTTATTCCACTTTCAACTATTTATCTTTTTCAAATTCATAGTTTGTCATCCCATGCTTTATTACCACCTCACCTAGAGATGCTAGATCTTCTTCGATGCACTTCTTTTCCTCGAAAATATTTTTGAAGAATGATTTATTCCAATCCCACAATTTCTCCTTCAACCTTTGCAATTTTTTGAAGAAAACAAACATTTTGGTACTCGTCACTTGAGATGGTTCTTACCACCATTGCTTCAATAGATCTAGGAGATCAAGGGCCTACAACCATATTTTCTCAAACCTAAATTTTCCCTTAGCTGGTTTAGAGGCTTCATTAATTAGCGGTATGATCGAGAAATTATCAGAGTCCGCCACTAAATGTATTGATTCTTTTGGTAGAAAATTATCCTACAACCAATCTTCAAAGACAAGATATCCATCGAGTCTCTTGGTAATGTTAGTAAAATATTTCCTCCTATTGTTCCATGTGTAAATACCATTTGAAGTTTTGATATCCAACATATTATTTGATTCTATGAAATTCGAAAAATCTTTTTGAACTTGTGTTATTTTCCTTGATCCCCCCATCTTTCTTGCAAATCCATTATTGCATTAAAGTCACCACCTACGATGAATTTTTTGTTGCCTAAATTATTTGAAATGGTTTCCCACATAAATTTTTTCTCTTCAAATTTAGTTGGCCCATAAAAATTGTGCATTTCAAAAATTGACTTTGTTTGAACAACAATTACCTCACATTTCATCGAATTTGGGTTAGAGTTTAATAGGGATACCTTGATTTTTCTGGGATGCCAAAGAACCCCCAAACCTCCCGAGGCACTAGTGGCATCCATGAAAATACCTTCTCATAACTTGCAGTATTTGATAAATGCGACAGTTTCAACACCTTCCAGTTTTGTTTACTGAAGGAAAATAAGGTTTGGGATTAAAATTTCTAATTGATGCTTGGCCAATCACCTCTTGTTAGGGGAATTTATACCCCTAACATTCCAAGATAGGACCTTCATTTACTCCCAAGGGAGACCCTACTCCCTTGGACCACGTTATGTATGATCTGATGGAAGGTTGTTCGCCTTTTAGCACCTCCTCCTCCCTTTTCTGTTTATTAGTTTTTTGCCCACTTTGGATGAGGAGGTAGACTTTTTCGATTGTTTGATTCTTCATTTTTCAAGCATCTCCAATTCTTCGGGGTTATTTTTTCCAATTGTGGCTCAGATTCCATGACTTCTTCTTTATTGTACCATTCAATCATTTTTATAGGAGACCTAATTTCATCCTTAGATTGACCGATCTCCCCTTCTTTGGGTTGCGAGTCTTCTTCCCCCATTGGGTCGCCCTGGGTCTCCGCCAAGACAATTTTCTAGTGCTTAACATGGGAGGATTTTTGAAGACCGTTATATTCCATAACACTAGTGTCACCCTGCAGAGGAACATCCTTAGGGAGTTCCTTCAATTATTTTTTTTGTTTCTCCTTCCAAACCTCTTTGACCGTTGGGGGAAATCGTTTACATTTATCTACATTATGATTTCATCGTCTACACTTTGTGCAATAAAATTTCATATTTTCAATTTTGATGCATTACCGCCATTTACTTTCACTCGAAATTAAATCGATTGAGTGAGGTATCTCTCTAATGGAAAGTACCATAATTCTTGCATAGATCAAAGATTTTCCATTTCTTAGATCGGTTTCTACGGTCCGACCCAATGAATTTCTGATATTTGAGATGTATCCCTTGGACTAGTATTCAGAAGGAAACTTGTATAACCGTATCCAAGTTGGGCCATTATAGGAACAAAGTCCAGAGGATTGAAATTCCTCTCCCACCTCTGAAGAAATAAGGAAGAACCATTTCGCCACACTTTTTCATTCATAATTTTTTCCCTTTCTGGACCATTTCTAAACACTGTAATGAAAAATCCCTTAGGCAAAAATTTTAGGATAGGGTCCATCTTCTAGTTTTCCAGGACCCATTCCCCTATCACCTTCTTTGTCAACCACTTTCCCGAGAAACACCCAATAATGACACGTTGCTCTAAATATTTAACATTGTTCTCTACAAATTTAGAGACATCCACCATGGGAACTACAAAAGAATTTTTTACCACTCCTTCCTCTTGATCCTTTCTCTCTAATTCACCCCCCCGACAAACCCTCGCCTTCGCCATGATTTGTAGAAGACCCTGCCTTCGCCATGATTTGTAGAAGACCCTGCCTTCGGCATAACGCATACGATAAAGTTAAAATTTAAAATGTTAATTTATAACAATTACAATATCATTCATAAATATATTTCTAACTTATTTTTATTTTGCAATTTTATTGGATTTTTTTTGCCACTTCTCAACTATTAATTTATAATAAAATAATAACTATTTTTTGATTTATAATAAAATAATAACTATTTTTTGAATAACTTGATATTTGAAATCAATTATTTAAGATAAATATTTATTGATTTATTATTATAGTTAAAATTTATTTGTTAAGATAAATGTTTAGGAGGAAGATAAATTTATTATTGATTATTTAATTATTATAGTTAAAATTTATTTTATAAGATAAATATTTAGAAGGAAGGTAAATTTATTTATTTTTCTAATTTTTTTATATTTTCCATTTTGTAGAAAATTTCATTTTAAATTATTTATGCAAAATTATTTAAGATAAATATTTTGAAAGGAGATAAATTTCAATACATTTTTAATATTTTCATTATTAAAGTTCTTATTATTATTTGATGTATAATTTTATATGGGTTATTTTTTATATTTGGATTTTTTTTCAATTATTTATGCAAAATTATTTGAGATAAAGTGATAAGTTTAAATATATTTTTTATATTTTCTATTTTCTCATAAAAATAAAATTCACTATATATTTTAAATTATTTTACATAAATAATTCAAAAAATTATGAAAAAATTAATAAAATTATTTATTTATTATGAAAGCATAGATATTTATTAGATAAATTTATATAAAATAAATTGAATAAAATACAATCAATATTTATATAAAATAATATCATATAAATCCTAAACATATAGAATAAATTTATTAACATATAACAAATATATTATAAAATAAACAACAATACATAAATAAATTAAAATTAATAATTAACAAATTTAATATATACTTTTTGAAAACTAACATTAGTAGTTTTGAATGGGATAGCCTATGGGAGCTATTCAGTTTTTACAACTGATTCTTGTTTTAATCTGGTGCACAACCATTTTCTATTTGCAAGTTATATATACCCGGTAGATATTCAAAAAATAAGTGATAAAATACTTTTTCATTTGGTAACATAGGGCACACAATTGTGCTTTCTCGAGTACATCACTAATGGAGAATAGGCATTGTCAGTGGTGTTACTAATGATAAAAAATTAGAGATTGCCAAGGTATGTTATTTCCATGCTATCTACAATTGTTTACAAACTATCATATTTATTGTCCTAGGGCTTTGCAACAAGTCAAATTGAGTACATAGTATGTTTATCACTGCTCTCAATCTTAGTAGATGTTTATTTTCAAGTTGTGGGTTTTTCATTTTCCAATAGGAAGAACACTTGGCCATCTAGAGGAGCAAAACTCTAGGATAAATCATCAATTGGGATGAATTCAATTCCATAAAGTTCACACAATGTGGGTAAATAAAACCTGTATGTCTCCAAATTTGAGCAGTTATTGAATTGTGAGTTTCATGTCTTTCACATAAATTTTGAATGGTTGTTGGTGATCTATGAAACTCTAAAGCTTGCAACTATTGTGAATGGAGTTATAAGTAAATCTAACCAAGACATGTAAATGAAAGGCCTCACTATTCCTAAAGGTTGGATAATTTTTTTGTATATGGAAGAGACTAATTACTACCATAATCTATATCTAGACCCACTCAAATTCAACCCTTGGAGATGACAAGTATTGTCAAGCATAATTTTTTACATTGTAAATTTTTGAACCATTCCAAATTGATTAAGACTTGAGCAATGCATGAATGTTTATTCTTAGGTGAATTCAAACAATATTTCATGGCATTTGGACGAGGGAGCAGGCTATGCCTAGGCAAGGAATCAAGCATAATGAAAATAACTTTATTGCTCTACCACTTTGTTACTAGATATATGTAGGTATCCATTATACTTAACAAGCCGTGCAAACTTCCTTTGTTCAATGTTTTGAATCCCCCCTTCATCTCCACCACATTAACATGGAATTTTGTCCTTCACCCCTTTTATTGTCAATTTTCAAGCTCCGTCATATCTTAACCAATTTCTCTTTGTAATAAGATCTCTTTTATTAATATTAAGGGATCGTTTCACTTTGCAATCCAATACTTAGGGGTGTTGCACAATGAAGCAATATTAGTTCAATGGGTCTATTGAACATTATTAAAGGTATATTATACTTTTGTGAGGATTATAACTTTAGATGATACAGTTGGAGATTTTATTAGTAAGGTATTATTCCATCAATGCAGTTATGTACACACTTCTAAATGTTCAAAGCCATGTTATTATGGTTAGTAGAATTTGGAAAATTTTATATAGAGAAATTTTTTGACTCCAATTTCCCTTTCTTCAAAAGTTTAATGTTTTGGAATTATATGATAATTTCTTTTATATTGGAATTATAAAGTTATGTTGACAATCCATTAATCAATAATTAAAAATATGTTTTCTAATATTTGCAAACATAAGCAAACATAAATCTAATCAAGCAATAGAAAAATGTTTATAATATTATAAAATTCAATATCATAGTTGGTATAAAAGAAAATTATAATAAGTAAAATAGGTATAGTTTCTCAAATTTAGAAAATCAAGTATAAAAGAATATTCTAAATTTTCTATTTCATATAAAAGTAAGTTTCTAAATTAATAAAATTAAAATTAAAAAATATTGATGATTTTTTTTATATAGATTTAAGTAATTTTTTCAATAAAAAATAATTAAGCTGAGAGGCTTCTTACACTCACATTATGGATTGCAAAACTTGAGTACATTTTTATTCTTTGCATTTAAATTGACATTAAAATGACTTGAAACATACATATAAGGGAAAAATTAAAAAGTCTTAAACAAAGCATAGTTATGCAACTTTACAATGTTTTAAAGCAATGACTCCCATTAGAACTATTCTAAAACATGGTGTAGATTCTTCTCTATGAATATCCATACAAGAAAGTGAATTTCTTCTCTAAGGCCACATGCGTTCTTAGCTTTAAACATTCTTCAGATTATGCCCCGTCATTTTCCTCTTATCTCCCTTATATCCGCTCGATTGTGAAAAAAGGAAGGAAGTAGGTAATAAAAATTTTAAGAAGAGATCTCGGTGAATCGTATTCTAAGCTTCTTATTGGGTTGAAGCACAAAGTTTGAAAAACTAAGTGAGGCATTTGAAGGATATGAGTGGCAGTACTGCGAACTCTTTGCAAATATCTTGCGAAAATGCATGGTCGTACCTCTCCTTAATGGAGATAGCCACATTAATTGCCATCCATCCATCCATGTAAATAAATATGCCTTAATTTTTGACACAGTTTCATGTTCCTAGATGCCTTTTTTTTTTGGAAAATGGTGCAAGGTGGTGAAGTCGAGTAAGAAAAAGTAGGAGACCTGAAAGGGAGCCATTGGGGATACATTGAGGAGGACAACTGATTAGGAGATGTAGTCGAAGGCATAACAGATGGATTCATGCACACCCCGCAGTGGGTTTTCATGAATGGAAACTGGGTGGATAAATGCCACACATTTTATTGCAAGGTGGAGGATCCTGTGATGCAAAACTAAAACTAGGAAGGAACAAAATCCTAGGGTGATGGCTAGAGAAAGGCATCCAATCCAGGAGTGAAGCCAAACAGATGGCATGGGAGAAATGAAGGTAGGAACATGTGAGGCAATGGGCATTTGTGTTTCTGGGAAAAGAGATTTCCTAGAGATGTGTTGGCATCAAATTGGAGAAGCGAGAAGATTAGAAATCTGAGGCGTACCAACAAAACCTAGAAAGTGAAAGGCTTTGAAAATCCTAATTCAAAGAGCAGAGGAAAAACAAAACAATGAAGTGAATAAATGCCAAAAGGAATGGAATGGAAGCAAGTTGGTCGAAGGATGAACCCAAGGGATCTGAATTTGGAAAGAAGATGACCAGGAAGGAGGAAATTCTAGGGAAAATGGAAAGAAAAGTATGCAGAAGATAGCATATGAGACCGTGGGGGAGTAAGTTGTATGCAATTCCATCAAAAGCGATAGAAGGGTAACTAGGTTGAAAGATAGAGCATTATTTGCTAAATGGTGTGGATCGGGATGTCGTAAGGAGGAGATCAATGCTTGGTGGTAGAACAACTTCAAGGAATGGGTAAGCATTCACCAATTATCAAACTCCTTTCTCATAGAATGCATAGATCTAAATTTGAAACAGGAAATTGTGTATGGAAAACCCCTTTCTTTGAATGGCTATAGTTTCCATTTCCTAAATTGGGAATCAAATTTTGACCCATGGAATTACACCATTAAAAAAACCCCTCCATGGATCAAATTGGTGGACCTCCTATCAAAGTACTGGAATTGGAGGCTATGGTGAAAATAGGGGATGCATTAGGGGTGTGCTTAGGAGTAGACAAAGAATTTGTAAATGGCAAAGGAGCAAAAGCCAACATTCTGGTGGAAATAGAAGGATTGGGAATCCACAAAAACCTAGAGATCTTGACAAAGTATGGAAGCTGGTAGCAAAAAATAGAAGTGTATGAAGGAGCACACTCAGGGAAATGTCTTTTTAGAAATTCAATCTAGGAAGGTTGTTCAAAAAAGGGGATGGAAAAGAGTGAAGGAAATATGAGAATTAGAGATATAGGAGGCAACACATCTTAGGAGGAACAAGCTTGAACCCGAGAGGAATCAAATAAGATAGATATGTCAAAAAAAGAGAAAGTTGGAATGGGAAAGCCATGAAACAATAGAGGAATTTCAACGAATGCCAACACATTTGAAGGAGGTGGCTTCATAGGAAGAGAAAGACCTAAACACCCTCTTAGATGAAGCAAAATAACTTTAAAAAGACATCAGCACTCAGATCAGAGAGTTTTCCAGAGAAACAAATAGTTTAGAAATGGAAATTTAAGAGGGAGGAGAAAAAGTGAAGGGGTCACCAATTTCCAAAAATAATGAAGAAGAGAACTTGGAGAATGAAGGAAGCAACATACAATATGAGGAGGAAGGGAGTGATCAAGACAAAAAATCAAAGGAGGAAGACCAAGAGGAGGTGGAGGAAGGAGAGTTGATAGAGGAAATGATTCTTGAGTAGTCCCAATCAAAAATAAAAAACCAAACATAAAGATGAAAGGAAAAAGGGGACCAAGATCGAACAAAGCTAAGCTAGAAATTGTAGCCAATGCAATAGGGAGAAGGAAACTCGGGACTAGGAAGGATTTACTCCTTTCCAAGGCCAATAAAGATCATTACATGGAATGTTAGGGGCATCAATGCCCCTGGCAAATGGCACATGGTGAAGTGCAAAATTGACCAATCAAAAGCGACATGATTCTAATTCAGGAAACCAAATGGAGCAAAGAAGGAAACAAAAAAATGGAAAACTGGAAGCAATGGAAAGGACAATTCAGGGAGGCAGAAGGTGCATCTGGAGGTCTAGGCATTATATGGAACCCACTATCAATAGAAGGTGAAGTAGAAGTAGAAGAAAACAATTGGTAGCTGATAAGATTCAAGGGTTTCATGAGAAATGAGCAGTTTTTCATCATCAATGTATATGGACCAATTGCCACTTTGGAAAAAAGACAAGCATGGAGGAGGATTTAAAGTGAACTAGAAAATCATAGGAATGGAAGAGGTATAGTAGCAAGGTACTTCAATGCAACCTTGAATAATGAAGAAAAGCAAGGGGGATTGGGTAGAATCACTGCCATACAATTTGATTTCCAAGAG
>VDFB02038047.1:0-16741 GCA_007258455.2 Sequoia sempervirens | reverse complement strand
AATTTTGTGAACAAGAGCTCAAGGATCTATTGGCTATCTTAGGCCTAGTCATCATCTGTGATAAGTGGGACTACACCCCTAGGGACTTTATAGTGTGAAGCATGAACAATGGGAATACTTTGAGAGGAGGAATAATTCGACTCAGGAAAGTGCAAAGGTATATATTGATTTGAAACACATTCCTTTCAAGCGACTAGAATGGTTGAGATTCTATACACCAAAGGTACTATATGACAGGAACATTCCAATGAATAAGTCTATCAATACATAGCTAAAGAAAAGGGGTTGGTCGGAAAGGAAGAAGGCATATTTTTGGAGGTTCTAACAGGAGCTATGGTGCCTCAACCTTCTTGTAGAAAAATTCCCACAGGATGAAGAGTTTGAGGATATTTATGATAAGGATGCCAACAACAACAATAGTAATCTAGAGACCAACCATGAAATTGAGGTGGAACAAGCTCCATGTTAGACTTCCTGACCTTGAGAATCTAATAGTCGAAGGGATTTGTGGCAAAGAGATTCATGAGCTCCGTCCTCCTCTAGTGCCCAGAGTAAAGGAAAGAGAGCTCGATGGTCCACAAGAGCGTCATTTGTTGTGGTAGTCGAGGGCCAAGTTTCAAAGGGGTTAGTGGCCAAGAGATCAAAACATGTTAGTTCTTGTCAAGAGAAGAGAAGATGAGTCGAAGATCTGATTGTATCTGACATGCCGATCTGAGGAGAAGAAGAGGTGGAGTCTACCTTCTAGAATGTTCCAACTACTGCGGTTCAGGTAAGTTTTTCTCCTTCTTTTCTTCCTATTTCTACATCATTGATTACCCCCTCTCCTCCTCCCTTGGAAAGGAATTATTTGTTCTTAGTCCTTGACTTAATATTCTTGAATACATCCCCTCCTGTTCGTAGAAAAATCCCCTAGATTACCCTGCACAGAGAGCGAGCAACATCTATTTCGACTATTGTTGACTCTTTGTTTGCCCTGTCAGGGGCCCCTCTTGAAAGATTTGAGACATTCATGTTAACCACCACTCCCAGCCCATCAATTTCCAAGCAAACACCTTTCCTCCCAACCATATCTCTTTTCACCCCTATTGGAAAATCTCCTATTCAATATCCGTTGGGTGTGCCCCCTTTTCCATGATAACACTCCCTTTCACCTCTCTGCATGCTCATACATATAAGGTCTCCCCTTTCATTACCCTTTTTGGTTTCCCTCCCAGTGCCCCCATTGCAGCACATAATTTCGATGTTCCTCAAACCCTCCAAGATCATTTCAATGCAACCAAGTTGGCTCGACAAAATGCTAAGCAAAGACAGCTATTAAAGAATGTTGAGTTGTTGGCTACCAAGAAAATTGAGGCTTTTTACAATGAGAAGAGGAATTCTCTCTTGATCAGCACCATGATTCCACTCATGGCTAAACTTGAGGGGCAGCTGTAGATGGATGATTATGACATCTAGATGAAGGACCTAGATCTAAATGAAACTTGTCCACACGACAAGGTGGTCTTAGCTAAGACCACCTAGCAGGTGGTATATGAAGACTATGAAAAGTTGGGCATAAATTTGAAAAAGTGTGGGATAGAGTTGGTTAATGTAAGGGAAACAGTCGGTAGGTTGTAGACTAAAATCAAGGCCAAAGATGTTGAGTTGGCCCGCATAATGCAGATTCAAGGTAAACAAGGGGAAACCTCAATAATGCTTGAAGAAGTGTAGAGCCAACAAGTTCAACTACACGTCAAAATTTAGAGATTAAAAGATAACCTCGCCACAGAGCATTAGACCAATGTGGAGTAAATAATTAATCACGAAAACTTATAGAAGAGTTGGAAAATGTCTGATCTCAGGCTTCCAATGGCATTGGGAAGGTGCAAGCAGAGGTGGAAATATTAAAGCTAGAGAAACAAGAGACTATGTTCGCATTGCAGACCTGTGACCTAGAGATACAAAGAATAAGCTCTGAGCTAGAAAATGCTCTCAAAGAAAAGGATCAAATAGAGGAGAACACAAGAAACAAAGAGACTCAGCTTAATCAAGAACTAGTTGTTGCTCAAAGATGGGATCTCTCTCACTGCTAAATAGATTGATATCCTCACGTTGGGAGCATATTGTAGCTACAGTTCTTTTTCTTAGGCCCATCTTGCAATTCTTGAGGGATGTCTGAGAAATAAATGGAAAAATTGGCTCAATGGCCAATCACATTCTACAAACATGTAACCCTTGAGTGGCAGAATCATAAAGTTTTATTTCCAGAATTGGCATGGCTTCTGATGAGGTTCTGAAAGATGCCAAAATTACTGACCAAAGAACTACTTCCATCAAGTCCAGTGAAGTTTTCAACTCCCATAATGTCACCAAAAGGTTCAAAGATTGTCAGATGGTGTTGGCAAGGAGAGTTGAAGAGTTTAAAAAGGATTTCAATGTTTTGATCAATTATAGGTTACCTCCCCTTTTCTCCTCAGACGGAGATGTGCAAATAGTAGAACAAATTACAGAAGATATCAAACAAAAGGATTGGGTTTTTGCATAACTCCTAAGTTCAAGCACAGTGCATATGGCTCATGGGATTGAGCGCGATATTTTCACCTTTCTCATCTTTATCATTACCTTGAAGTG
Source organism: Sequoia sempervirens (assembly GCA_007258455.2). Lineage (NCBI taxonomy): Eukaryota > Viridiplantae > Streptophyta > Pinopsida > Cupressales > Cupressaceae > Sequoia > Sequoia sempervirens. The sequence continues at coordinate 14,131 of VDFB02038047.1, read as the reverse complement.
GTTACTACAAGGTGGGAAGTGATGTTTTTCAAAGAATTCTTCTAGCTTGATCAAGCCTATAGGCTCATCCACAATATGCCTTTACCAACCGAAGTAGAATGGCAGGCACAACACTCCTCCTTCCTTCAACTTCAAGAATTTCCAGAGAGTTGGGTTCGTACCTCCGCAAGTGAAGGCCCCTGTGAGTTTCCAAAACTATGAAACATTTTTTTTTGCCTTATTCTTTTGGTCTTTGGCTTCCTTTTTTTTGGTTGTGGAAATGTTTGGGTCAATAAAGGGTGGGTAAGAAAGATGAGAAATGTGCAACATGGTGGCTACAAAACTTTCTTTTTTATCATTTCCTTTCGGAGGAGGGCCCAGGACATGCATCAACATGGTAGAAGTTTTCTCCAAAAACATTTTTCAGAAAACATAATGTCTTTGAACGCATAACATGTCATCTCTTTTCTACAGGAGGACTATGTTTCTTATAAGATGATATCTCCTGGAGGCTATTGGATCTTGCTAGCCTTTCTTTTCTTGGTTCTTGGGATGGAAGCTTTTATTCAGTGCCTTGAGGTGATGTGATTGGTTATTTGAATATTTTTTCTAGGCTATTTTTTTAGGATTTGATCATTTATGGGTCTCTATCCTTGTTAAATATCTAAAAATAAATTAATGCAGTAGCTAAGAATTAATGAATAAAGATCTTTGTAGCCTAACCAAGGATTTATGATCAAATTGTGAGCTATCAAGTATCAACATCTAGTAGCAATTACTTATGTACTAAGGTAGTGTTTCCTTCTTTTGGCGGCTATAAAAGGAGAGAAACAAAACAATGAAGGTTTGGATTCCAAGTGATAGTTTCTTTGTTAAGAAAAGGATATTTAGTTTGTCTTATGGTTTTTAGAATTATTTCTAGAAGTAAGTTGTAGAACTACTTTACTTTGGCATATTATATCTATTAAGGTTTAAACTATTGTTGGATTGGCATTTGACCTCTGTTTCAAAGTTCATTTGATATTTAAAAGCAAGAATTGTTGAGGAGAAATTGTTGAGACTGTGAATGTATGGCCTTTTTCAAGTTTTATTTCTTTATATTATCATTCTGAATGAAACACTGTGTCTTGCAATCTATATCTTTGTAGGTTAAGTAGCATATTTCTATGCTTTATGCTTGTATGGTAGAATAGCAGCTTAAGAAAATTGGACTATGTCATTGGACTTCTCTATTTTTCTAAAAGTTGTTATTTTTATTGTGCTATGTTGTATTAGGAGGAAGATTTCATGTGTTTTTTGGAATATTGTTCTATTACCCATAAGAAATCTTTATGTTTGATCGGACCTTAATGAACACTGCCTATGGAGAGATTTGAAAATCTACACTGTGCTTGAAGTTAGCCTTTGTTGTTCGTTCTCTTTCCAACAATGAAGGGTTGTGGCATTTTGTGTCTATTTATATCAATCATAGGAATGATTTGGGTTTGAAATGTTGTAAAAGATTTGGTGTATCGTCGTTTATGTTTTTTGTTTACATTTCCTTCTCCCCTTATCTCAAAAACCCAGAGAAGAGTTGACTTTCTATAAAAACCCTAGAGGTATTCAGTGAGACACAATTTGTCCCCCACTCATTTAATTTCCCATAAGACTGTCAGAGAGGTGCAAGCTTTAATTATCAATCAATAGAAAGAAAGAAAAATCACGAAGAAATCCTTATGTATGTCAAATTTATAAAATCTGTCAAAGATGAGTGGATGTCTATTGGAATCAATGAACTTCCAAAGAATGTAGATCAAGGTAGGAGATACAAAAACCTGCATGAGTGTCCACTAGTCAACCATGAATACATAGATGACAAGGGAAAAACACACTCTATGAAGTTGAATATGAAGATAGTAATATGATCAAGGAGCACAAAAGAGACATGCATGAGTGACTTGTAGTACACTACTAAATTTGCATGATGCTCTACATAAGTACTAAATTTCACAAAATATGATCAACTAAAATATCCCTCCATAGGAGAGATAAAAAGAGAAGGTATATGTGATCCTCCATAAAATGGAAGGTTGCTCCATTGAAACCAAGGATTGATTAGTGTAACCATGTGATAATACCCCCCTTAATGCTGAAAAAAAAGAGGCATAGAAACATCAACTAAAATCAAGGACATAAATGTGTGTAGGAATGTAGAACCAACATCAATTCCAATATGATGTACAAGCAACTAAAAAAGGTGTACAAAATTCTAAGGAATGTGTGCATGAGACAAGAATCACAAGGATTCATTGTTATGATGGCCAAACTAAGGCACTACATAACCCTACATTACACTTTATAACTTAGTGCATGTACAAAAGAGGCACAATATATGTGCAAAATTCCCTCACTAAGGAACACATGTCTAATTGTTGGCACTTTATATGAGTGCATTTACATATTTTTTGTTTTTAGAGTTCTTGCAAGTTTATGTCGTGTGGTGGACAATGAAGAGATGAATGAAGCGTGCCTTACAAACCTCAAAAAATGACATAACGTGAAAATTAAACCCCTATTATTTAAAAAATGATCCCCTCAAAAGTTTTACAATGATATGGCACTTCATAATGGATTTTATGTAAAAATCCTCAAATGAGGCATATTTAAATTTTGAAATTATAGAGTACAACCAAGAAAAAATAACATCACCACTACATAGAGCTCAAAAAAGTAAGCAAGTTAAAAAAGACACCCAAAAAAATATTATATATAAGCCCAAATAAGCCCTCCAAAGTTCCAAAAATGAGATTTATGCAAAATGACCTCTAAGAATCTATAATTTTACAAAATTTCATACATCATAGTGAAACAATGTAAAATGGGTTAGGATGCTTTTGAATGGCTTAGAACATAGAGCACGCGGGTATGTGCAAGATCATCATGGAAAACATAGGCCCTTAAGTGGCAAAAAATTAAAAAAATAGAGTTAGGCAACTTGACGTAAAAATTGAATAAGTTATCTATATTATTTCAAAAATATGTAAGAAAATAATCTATAGCAAATTGAATGTAGTTTCTAAATTACTAGATTTGTTTAAAAAAAACTATTTGGTGAAAATTTGAAATTTCAATGTAGTAGTTAAATTTCAGAAAAAATAAGAAGTAGGTGTCTGTCTAACCACCCTAACCACAATAAAATGATAATATTTTTTTATAATATTTTAGATATAAGTAGAGGATTCATGTCCCAATGTGATGCATATTTTTTTGTAATTTTTTTCCAAGTAAATAATTAATTATGAGTTTTTTATTACAACTTTTAAAAAATATAAAAACGTGTATGTCTAACCACCTTAACTTGGTCAAAACTTCATGAAATTCAATTTTTCTTTTTTTAATCCTATAGTATGCGAAGCATAGAATGTGATGCATGTTTTGGATTTAAAAAATTTGATACCATTTGAAAGCTATAGATATTTTTCAATCAGCCTATCAATCAGGACTTTAGTCATAATTCAAATAGGAAATGAATAATAATTACTTATTAAATTCAAAGTAAAGAATAATTTATATTGGTGGAAAGCTAAGAATCTCCTTTAAAAACCCTTTTCATTTCATCAATTTTGAGTAAAAAAAAGTTGTCAAGGTGGGTACCCATCATAAATTGCCACTTTTTGGCCCATCATGATCCTGCACATACCCATGCCCACTTTCCAATTATTTCATTCAAGGATAACCCTAGAGATCTAAATGCAAAGGATAAAGAGATCTTGCAATAGGGTTGTCCTAGGGGTTGATTGTAAACTAATGAGGGGTTCACTACCAAGCTAGGGTTTGGAAAGATAAATGCAATGCAAGATGAAATGCTTAACCCTAATCTCATGCAATGTTTCACTAAATGACCTAGAAAACTATGTAAAACAAAGCAGACAGCTACAAGATGGAATGTATGGACCTAGAAATCTGAAGTTGACTGATTGAAGCTCTGAAATGCTGGAAATTATGACTTCAATGTTGACTAGGAATCATACACTAGGTTGGATGAATCAATCCTAGATTTGGGTTTCTGTGCAGAAACATGAATCTAGCAAATGGGTATCCAAATATGTAAAAACCTGAATTTTGACCTAAACTAGGACTCATATGCTAAAACTAGTGAATCAGCCCAGTTAAGGCTTTTTGAAACTACAAGGTCTAAATCTAATCTTCAAGGTTTGCTTTGTGCTTCCCAATTGATTTTCAAATCCAAACCTTAATTTACAACCTATAGAAGTTCTTCAAGTATCTCTAATGTAAGGTGACAACATTGATAACTTTAGGCACTTTGACAACTTTCTCCAAACTTGCTCTTCAATATGTCTTCAACCTAGACCTACAAATCACACATTAAAGAGAGGGGAAAATGTTGTTTTGTTAGTGGAAATGGGTTTTCCTTTGCCAAACCTCGTTTTGGTAATTAAACCTTGAAATAAGATGAAATAGAAATGGAAAATGATGAATGAACAAAATAATATGTTGTGTAATGCCTTGCCACGTAACCTTAAGGAATGTTGCAATCACTAAGAAAGTGTAATTTTTTAATTTATTTTTTTATAAAAAGTGTATTATTACATGTAACATAAACATAATTAATGCATACATTCCCTAAGACATGCGACAATGTACTATATGCAAATCCCATAAATAACAAAAGTAACTAAACATAGCATGTGATTAACTTTCATAAATTTAAGAACATACATTCAATAACATTAATTTACATCACATAAGGTATAAAATACAATAATGATTCATTCTTACATTGCATTTAATTTAATAGTTACAATACTCATTTCAAAATGAGGTAGATCGTATAAAAGTATAACATTTACAAGTTACAAAAATTCTCCTCGATTACAATTGAGGATTGATACATAACTAGATATCCAACTAATAAAAATGAGATATAAGAGGAAGTACAAATCCACTAGTACATGCGAGCTCTTCAATCAGGAAGTACTCGTCATCATGAATAAGATCTGGGGACCCAACCAAGTGGTGCCCGTAGGCCCACCCCCTGTGCTAGGAGATAGTAAAAAGGTTCCCTAGACATAACCTACAAACTCTAAACACAAGCAACGCAAAATAAAACTCATCAAGTATAATACTCAACATAATGGTCACATTGCTTCCAACACTGAAGGATCAAGTATTTTAAATTCATAAAGGATATTGTTATTATAGGTGGAGTGTCATCACAAAGTTTTATGGATTACCCACGCTAATCTTCCTAGGTTTCGGCCCCCATCTTAGGTTACCCTGGTAACCTCTTACAAAACCCAACCCCACATGCAATCTAATGCAAAATCAATTATCTTTTAAAGTGATAAGATAACAAACTTGCCATTCCAGGCCTTCTCATCTCATCCTCAAGTTTGAACTATCCCTTGAGCCCATGAGCGAGGCATAATTATCCAATTAAATGTTTTAGACTACCTAATACATTAATTTAGTTTTCACCGAGTTAACTAAACTCTCTTACGAGTTACCTCAGCACCACTTTGTGTGTCGGCCCCCATGGAGAACCACTCTCTTATTAACAATGTGAGGAACTAATCCACTAACTATGGGTATACAAGGTGCACATATATCAACATTAAATACTAACTTTATACAATAGACGACACAACCCATTCATAGAACAAGATGTCCAAACTGAAAAAGAACCATGTGCACTACCCAAGTTAATTCAAAGGGGCTAATTCATAACACAAACTACCCCCACATAAAATGAACTCCTCTGGAAGACTTACTAACTCAATTAACTCAAATTTCACATAAACATGAACATAATAGAACAAAACTTTAAAACAATTCAGGCAATTAAATAATCTAATATTTGGATTTCCTAAATCCAATTAAATCAATATCACATTGCATGAAATTAATTAATTTAATTTTAATTCCATTTACAATAATAGGGAAATTAAAACTATTTGTTTAACTCCAATTTTCTCAATTACACAATAATAAACATCAATTTTTTTCTAATAAAATTATTTTACTATAAACATCTACTTGTGCTTTACATGCACTAGTTAACAATATAATGGTCATTTAAATAAATATAATATCCACCTTTTACAAAATATGAATAAAATTAAATATATACATACATATATATTATATATTATATATATTATAAATTATATATAAAATATGTATATAAATATATATAATTTCTTAAAAACAAACATATATATATAATATATATTATACACATTATAAATAATATATATATAATTTATATTATATAAAAAAAATAAAAATTAAAACAAATTAAATTTGCAGAGGGATGCAGCCCTGGCTGTGTCGACCTCCCACATGGAGGTTGTGTTGCATGTGGCAGCACTTCCCCCACAAGCATGTGGGGAGTGCTGCTCACAGCAGCGCACCCTCCTGTGTGCAGTTGTGGGGTAACCCCCCAATAAATAAAAAACTTTTTTTTTTTTAAATCTTGTGATTTCCTATTAATTACCATATGGAATTTATTTTGGATTTTGAATATAATTTATTTCAAAAATATTTCTTTAGGTATGTTTTGAAAATACATTCCTACAAGAAAGTAAAACAATTACATGCATAAGAATATATATATATATATATATGCACAACTAAATTAAAACAATTGTCCAAAAGGGAAAATTTGTAACAAAGCTTTCTACATGAAGATTAAATCAAATAATAGAGAGGTTTTAATTTCACAATTTTGACAGAAGATTTCAATTTCCATGATAACAGAGGATCTCATTTTCAATATAATTTGTCAGAATATTTTCTATAGGAAATATTTAGAAAATTCTTACAGAGGTTTCAATTTTCTCAGTTTAACCAGAGGATTTCATTTGCAAACCTTCAAAGGTTTTCTATTGTTTTCTTTTGAAATTTTCTATTGTTTAACAATAATTTTCTATGAGGTTCTCTGATTTCACTATAAATTTTTCTAGAGAGAGGTGCAAAATATTCACGACTGTCAACAAATTTTCTATAGAGAAGTTGTCAACAAATTTTCTACACAGAGGCTGTCAACAAATTTTCTACAGAGAAGTTGTCAACAAATTTTCTACAGAGAAGCTTTCAACAAATTTTTCTAAAGAAGCTTTAATCAAATTCACTTGTACAGACAATCTTTCAATTTTACAAATTTAACAAAGCTTCTATAGAATTGAATTTTTACAGGGAATCTTTTCAAAATTTAACAAAGCTTCTACAAAATTGAATTTGTACGGGAAATCTTTTCAAATCAACAAAATAAATAAATAATAAATAAAGGAACATATTTTCCTAAAGCTTGAAGAAATGAAGGTTGGAACAAAGCCTCGCCTTCAAACTTCACTCTCCAAAGCCTTTTCCAAAAATCACCACTTCCAGAAAGATGCAAGAATTCAATCTCCAAAGCCTTTTCCAAAAATTACCACTACTAGAAAGATGCAAAATACAGAGCCCAAAAATATTTTCCGAGAATCTCTTCAATTTTCAATCATCAATATCCAGAAAAATATCCCCTTTCCATTTTCGTGAAGTAACTTCTTACCTCTCACATTATGGAAAATATTCTCTCTGAGGATAATTTCTCAACAAGAATTTTCAATAAATTTTACTCCCACACATAGCTATTCTAAAATATCTTTTAACTAACTTTGAGATTTTTTTATTTTTTTTATAATTATAAAGAATTAATGCTATTTTAATAATTTAAAATTCAAAAATTAATATCATTTACTTTATACAAATTTAAAATTAAAATTCTCATAATAGCATTTAAAATATATTTAATCTATTCACTTAATAAGTAAATTTAATCAATTAATTTATTTACTTAATAAAATAAATTTAATTGCAAGGATTAAATTATTTTAACAAATAAATCAAATTAAATAAAAATATTTTAACAACATTATTTAAAATTAAATAAATAAGCTCTAAGATCACTAAAAACATTAATTTAACATTAATTTCATAAATAAACCTTGCATAATTAAATAATAATTAACAAAGCAAACATAAACATGACAACCAAACATATCGAACATAGATTGATGACACACTATGACTAGGTTTGAGGCTAGACTAGGAAAACCTCGTTACTATCTCCCAATCAACAATACCATTGGGAAAATGGACATGCTCAGACCTGTGAAGCCAGGTGGAGCAGATGTCTTGTACTTGCAATCAGACATATGCTATACATGTATATACATCATAAATCAAACACACCGTGAAGAAAAAATCATGGAATCACAGGGCGCTCACAAGCGAGTGATGCAATCTCATTCTCTTCACCAATACAGAGTCACATCAAACTGACGAAATAAAATATCAATTAAACTACAATGAGCATATATAACAATTTCAACTCAAATAAACAACTATGTTAATCTGAAAGCATGTCACAAATAATCACCACCCATATAGTGTATCATCACATCATAAAATAAAATCCATCATCACTCCACTATCAGTGATCAAATAACAACATCATAGTAGCAAGATCTATCAAAGGAAAAACACATTGTTTGGAAAAATAAGCCAAATGGAGGGGTACTACATGTTGCAACTCACCAAACCCTAGCAATAAAGTGTTACAAACATGTATGAAATGGCTTCAATGGATGTAGATCTTGAGTCTTGCTTGAATGTGATAGATCTTGAATGAAGTGCTAGCTAAAATCATGAAACCATACATCACAATTGTTATCTAAAAAAAAACATGATGCATGAAGACTTTGATAGGATGCTTGTTGATTGAAAAATGCCCTAAAGTGCTTGATAATCTACTATTGAAGACTCTTGAATTCTCTTGTAAATGTTTGAATGGTCTTGTGAACTCAACTTTTCTACAAGAATTCTCATTCAACTTGCTAGGTGTAAAATGAATGAAAGAAACTTGTATTTATACTTAATTATGCAAGAATTCCTAAAATTACAACACTAGAAGTCGACATCATATCTAGGAGGATAAAATTTTGCAAAAAAAATGAATTAATTTTAATTTTGGGTCACACAGGACTCATTCACCCAAGGTGGTGAATGAGTCCCATTGGGCATAATTTATGGGACTATATTCGAAAATGCTCAAGAAGGTGTAAAACCAAGTTCGGGACCCAAAACCCTAGGTGGGACTCATACACCCAAGGTGGCGAATGAGTCTCAAACCACCAAATCTAGGCCAAACAACCCAAAAATACCTGAATTATGATTGGATGTTGGTTTGTGTCAGGATTATCCTCAAAAAGATGTATTAAATGAGGCTTGTGGATGCAAAATAAGACCAATTAAAGAATAAAGAAGCTCAATTATTAAATAAACCCTAGAAAAATGTGAAAATGTGTTACAACACTTTACAACACTCCAAATAAGGCACCAATAAGTTCATTTAGTTCACAAGGGCCCGAGACCTAATGTGAATATGTTAAACACATTGCAACACTAAATCAAGGTAATGTTAGGGAGGGGCCTTTTTCCATCATTACATCTAGCCCCCACTTTAGTCAGAGGAGGAACTTGCTTCCAACTCACAATAAAGTAGACCAACACACATCAAGAGGGGTTCAAATGTGGGTAAAAGCACAATAGTGTGTCACACTTTTGGCCAAATAAATGATTCTAAGCAAACTATTTCCAGCCGGAAGATATTCTACCAAAACCATGTGCCACCGACATGGCAAGTACCTTTTCAGCCAAAGAGGTTTCGGTTGAAAGGTACTCAACCGAATACAACTGGCCAAAAATATGAAAAAAGTGAGTGTATCTAGTATTTATAGCTTGAAAATATCAAGATTTTTTGATCGAGTATGTTTTGGCCGAAACGGGCTCGATCAAAACATACTCGGTCAAGCATGTCTAATTGGCATCCTACTTGACAACCAACTCACCTTTTTTCAGAATTTTCTGAAACATTCAACTTTGGAAAAGTATTTCTCCAGTTAGAATGATGTTTCTGCAAAAAACAAAAATACCTTTTTGTAGAGCTCGAAGTGGTGAATCCAAATATATAATTTTTTAATATTTTGATTAGTTTTTATATATTTTATTTTTAAAATAATGTAAGTAGGTTGTTAAAATTAAAAAAGAGGTTGATTAGAAATTAAAAAATATATAGTAAAACATATTAAAAAAAATTAAAACTTATATGGGGTACAAGAGGAGAGAATCTTCTTCAAAAGGGTATAATTTTTTTTTTTAAATGATTAAAAAATTGAAAATAGTTGACGGCCCATGAAAATTGTCAAATTATGACATGTTTGACTTTAAAAACGTTATTACGAGAAATATATACATCAAAATTTGATTTTTTTTTTCATGCACAAGATATTGAAGTTACCTATTTGGAGAAAAAAATATTAGGGAGAAATGAATTTTCTTCAATTTGTTTCTTTGACGGCCCATGAAGTCACTCTTTTCTAAAATTTTCAGCATTCCAAAATATTTCCTTAAATTAATAAAAAACATAATGAAAAAAAAAGAAAATTTAAAAAATTATAGGTATAAACTTCATCAAAAGTTCTACATTTCATTAGTTTACACCATTTTGAAATTCAAAGCATAAAGACCACTTTTATGTGGTCGAAGATCAGAATTTTTTTGGTCGATTCCTTTATAAAGGGTGTGACCGAGGGTTTGTGTTTTCCCATGCATCAATGCTAGTAAGATGGAGACGACCATGATGAAGAGGTTGCACAAACCTCACAGGACCTAGGTCCTATGGCAAACCTACAGGTACAAAAGAACACACATAAAAATTATATAAAGAAGAGAAACAACAAAGATTTTCACAAGCATACAATGCCAAAGAGCGTGGAGAGAAAGAAAGAATTAAAGGGAAGTGGTGGATCAAAACCCCGACCGTTTGTCCAACACGATGTGGATCAGATCTAGGTTGTTTTTTCAAAAAATACACTCACTCTAAGGCAACAGAACTCTAGGTTGTCTACTAGGTGAGAAATCCAAGAACGTGAGACACATACACTCATGGCTAGTATGTGCTCACACACACACATGAGTGGCTAAGGGAAATTCATGCCCGCGTTCGGCTTCCCATCAAACCATACCATAGTTATACCTCATGATAACTTTGATAAGGCACCACACAAAACTAATTTTTGAGCTTTATGAGACAAGAAAAACTTTGTATGTTTGGGGCTCATGAACAAACAAGATGGCTCCACAGGCATGCAAGATGTGTTATGCAAAGTGGCCATATAATTGAAAATGAAAATGCAACAATAAAAAATGTTCAAAGGAGTCTTGCTTAGTTCATACGAGGTCTTAACTTAGGGGACATTGTGCCTAAAGTCTCCAAGAGAGGACCAATCAAAGAATAGAAGATTCACAACTTAAGGGATGTAGTGTGTCGCATCAAGCCACTAAGAGGAATATAATATATTAAGAGAGATCGTGTTTTTAAAAGACATCACACCCAATGTCATCCACAAAGCAAAAGATACATCACATAAAGTAAAAATACTACACCATCAACCATGAAAAAGAAAAATGCAAAAGAATAATACCAATGTATGCCCCCACTTTAAAGAAATTGCTAAACACCATACTGTGAGCAATTACTTTAAAATAGCAAATGATAAATGAAAACAATAAAGAAGAAATGAGAGTTAACTTGGAAATCCCTATGCCAAGTCATGTGTTTCCAAATGAAACTACGACATGTAAAAGAAAAGGAAGGGGTTTCCCAAAATTAAAATCAAACACATACAAAGGATCTATGGTTGAGGTCCGGGTATGTTCTTGCTACAATGTATTTTTATAGAGCTCAAAGCGTCATCATTCCCAAATACTCATAGAAATTTCGGAGAATGACACAAAGAGAGCAAAACAAAGAAAAACATCCCCGAACAAATTTGGTTGCATGTCATCAATGGTTGCTTGTGTAGTGGACGGGGATAAGAGATTGACAAACAACGATATGTTGCTTCTATTTATAAAAGTACAAAGACAATTTTACATTCTTAGACCCGATTAGGGAGAGACCCGGTAACTTTGAGCATGTTTCAATAGTTGTGATAGTAGTTGTTTTTTATATTACCCAATAGTTGTGACTTGACTACCCATAATAATTAAACAAAGCATTATTGCTTTGATCTAAAAAGCAACCAATCATGTGATGCCACATCGGCTACCCATGATGTGAATGCACAAGTATTGGTCTCACCTTTTTTTTGGGTCTTTTTGGACACCTTGACAAAATGCATGCTGATATGGCATCATATTTGATGATGTAGCCCTGAAACAAAAGTTATAAGCAGGGGACTTACCAAGTAAGCTGCTGTAAAAAGTTGGGAGTGATTTGAAATTTTCACATAAGATAATTAAAATTACGAAGCTAGCGTGCACAACTACTAGATCCTCTCCCCTAGTTTAAATATTTAATATTTTTCACTCTTATCCTTGTCTCTAATTTTATTTAATAATTGTACCTACATTTATTTAATAGTGGTGGTGATGGGAGAATTGTGAACTTGTAATCTTGCATTCTTAGTTATAGTGGAATGGACGTGCTCGCATATGTGTTGTTTGATACTTCTCTTATGCTTATCTAATCCTCTGTTTTGCTCATGTATGCAATGTTTTTTATTTTTTTCTCATGCTCATGTCCAGTTCTTCGCTTTCTCTTCCTGACGTTTGCAGTATGAATGTGCATAAGAATATTACACAAATATGAACATAAACGATATAAAAATTGTCATTAACTGAGAAAGATTGGTAGATGACTGATGGAGTCACTGGTTGCAATTGATAGATCAGGTTGGCAATGAATAAGATTACCCCACTACAGCAAGAGATTTCCTCAACAAAGTTGAACCATTTATCCAAAGAAAGCATCGCACAAAAAGGAGCTATGCCTCAAGAAAATGGAGATCAAGAAAAGATCATTCTGAAATTAGACGTGACTGTTATAACTTTAAAGCAGCTCCCAATCACTAGGAAAGCTTAATAAGATGGACAGGATTTTGCTAATATGTGGGTAAATTGGATGGTCGGGATCTTCTGTGCTTTGGTTTTTAATCATTTAAGGATCTTGTTTATGTTTTTATATTTTCAATTTTGGTTAATTCAATTTAAATAATTTTCATTTATTTTTTATTTTTTTAATATCTGTAATATTATTTTATGAATGATAATTTAGACACTTTATTCATAATGTTTTATGTTTTTTTTTTTAATATGTGTAACATTATTTTATTAATGATAATTAACACATTTATTCATAAAAATTCTTCTTATTGTTGATCTTGGAAAAAATGAGAATAAGTGCACTTTCTTAATGATAATTAAGGTTTGAAAATGTTTTGTTTTTATAATTATCATAGAATAATTATATAAATAATTCATTTATTTTTAAATATTATAAGTTGTATTTATTTTACATCATAAGAATAATTTATGATAAGTTAAATATAAATAATGTCTAATTTTTAAATTATAAATTTAAAACGATTTATTATTAGAATATTATAATGTTTATCGTAAACTTTTTATTAAGTAATGAATATTATTTAATTATTTTCTATGGTATTTGAGAATTTGAGATTTTATATATATATATATATGAATGATCTTTAGTTCATAAAAAAGAACCAAATAAATAGGACTTGTATATTAACTCTTCAAATCATATATTAAAATGTATACAAAATGTTTTGTTTCATTTTATGATTAAGACAAATAACGTTTCTTTTGATATTTTTAAAAATTTAATCAATATTTTTATCATCAAAAATATATATATAAAATAATATATATTTTACAAATTTAAATAAGTAAAATTCAATTTCAAAGTCAATAACTTTACAATAGTATTAATATATATAAAAATTGTAAATTAAAATTTTGAAGTATTAAACATTTTATTATCAACAATTTTAACTATATGTTGTTACATAACTTGTGTTTCACAATGATGATAAATTATTTAACAATAAAAAAATAAAACATGAATAAAAATTCTGTTTGCATTTATTATGTACATTTATCATTAATATGAGAATACTAATTACAAAGAAATCAAATAAAATTATATTTTGCAATATTAGACTAGCATCTTGCAAACATCCTCAATGGAAGAGGTAAGGGATAGTTATTAAATATGTGCTACTTTAAAGAGCATAAATATTAA
>VDFB02038046.1:0-17418 GCA_007258455.2 Sequoia sempervirens | reverse complement strand
ATTAGCAAAATCCTTTTTTATCCAAGATCAGGATGTAACTCTAGCTGTGGTAAATTTTAATATAACTTTTTGACTTATGGACATGTGCATTGTATGGATGTTTTAGTAAATACCTCATGATGCGTATGCTTTTCCTGAATGGAGCAAGCATAGAACAAAATATTTTAATGCATGCATGATGCTACTTTTATTTTAAGGAAACAATTTTGAGCAAATCAGTGAATGGGAAATAAGGTTTTCTTTTCTATGATGTTTTTTCTGTGTATTAATATTATTGATCCTTGGACTGTTGATCGCTTTGCTATAGTATTAATGTATATGTTAATGGATGTCAGATTTTAATATTTTGTCTCTATGAACCTTTTTAAACTTAGCATAATCTATTTTTCCAAAGTTCCCAACGGTGAGTGCAGAAATGCTGGGTGGAGACACAATGAAGTGGAATGAGTCTAAAAAATGGCTGAAGATGTTGAATTTGCAGCATGTAACTGATTGGTTTGAAGCTCGAAAACGTGTAACAAGATTAGGTATGTTATGGAGAATTCCATTGCTTTTGATTATCGACACAACTATTGATAGGTCTGTTTTGAGAATAAATAAAAATGTTCAACAGATATTCTCTGTCACTTCTTTTTCTCTACAATTCTTGTTTCACAGCAGTTCATTTTCCTTTATTCTTATATCCTTTTGTGTTTTGCTTTGCATTTTCCTCAAAATATTTCAGTCTTATTAATATGCAGTTAAATCAGGCCTGATAGGAAGTTTTTGTGATTTATTTCTATTCGTTTGACAATGCAAGCATGTCATTAACCGATATCATGTTACTGTGCCTGTGCTTAATTTCCAGATTCCAAATGAAATGAATGGTTCTATTGCCATTTATGATTTTACAGTATTTCCATCATTGCAAACATTTTGAAACACACATAAAATTCCCAACGTTCCACTCAGAAACAGGAGTTTATAGCAGATATATATTACTTCAAAAGTTCTATCACTTTCATTTATAATGAGCAACCATTACAATTCCAAGTACTCAGCATTTACACAGAGGCAAATATTCATTAACAGCGGTAAGAATAATAATATCTAACCTTAATATTATTGCCTTCACAAGATATCACAGCCACTGCCTTCTTTATTCCACCTGTCCCACATATGCAATTCTTCTACAAATTGTTTGGCGGCCAGCAATAAAGAAGCAAGCATGCACAAAGGACCCGATTTGCTGCCTTGATCCCCCTTCAAACTCCACGTAGACTTCCTAACTGAGCACGATGCTGTTTTGGAAGGGTGTGATGTCATTTATAGGTTGCACCCCATAATATATGCAAGTCAACGGCTGGGCAAACACTCCCATGATCTCCTTGAAATGCCACTTTCTCCAACTCTCACGGCCACTTTAAAAGCTTACGGCTCCCCTAATATATCGATTTTTCCTTGAATACAGTCTGAGAGCAATGATATAAGGAAACCCTCGATTCCTTGAGGAACAAAATAAACCTACTCCGGTTAGAAGGAAAAGAATTTGTGAGCCCAACAAGATGACTATAAATAGTATATAAATAGTGCAAAAATCAAAGAGAAAGGATACATCAGCAAAAAATATAGAGCCAAGGAAGCCAAAGTGCTGGCTGAACTAGCTATAATGTGTATCAATAAAAGAGAAGCCTATACCCTTGTTGATAATAGTGAAAGCATTGATACATGATCTGATGATGTCCGCCATAGAATGTCCAAGGTAAAAGGAACCTAGTTACTCTAGGGGGCATAGAGTATCATCCCAAAACAATCTAAAGCTCTTCTAAATCCATTGTTGAAGACTCTCCACCATTTAAGACACTAATAGAGGCGGGGAAGAAACTAGTGATGTGTGCTTGAATATGAAACCTCATACAAGATTGAGACATGGCAAGAACATGGTGCCTCATATGAGAGAGGTGGGATCCCCTAGCCCAAGTGTGTGCAAAGGTAGTGTTTCCAAAAGTCTGCCATCCCACTAATTTTTCATCAACTATGTCAAAATGTGGTATCCTAAGGGCACCTAATGCCACTAATACCAACTATAAGTTGAAAAAAAAGAGGTGAACTACCCAATGGCTCTAGTGGTCTACTATAAATCCCTACACCGTGGGTTCTGTCCTTTTCCCCAGCTTTCTACACCATTAGACAATTGGGAAGAGGATTCAGTGCATCCCATATTACATCTAGGGTCTACCCTCAACTCAACAAGGTCAAGTATACCATTTCCACGTCAAGATATGCCAAAACTATGCAATGAGGTTGGTCCATCTGTTACCTACCTATTCTTCACTAGAAACTCTCTTCCTTGCAGTCCATCAAATAGTTAAGCAACCAAGGACATCCATCACTGCCATAATATGCTCCTTGACTACTGTCAATCTCGAGCATCATGGTATTTCTCCTTGATTATTTCCAATCTCGAGCATCATAGTACTGCTCCTTGATGACTGTCAATCTTGAGCATCATAGTACTGCTCCTTGACTATTGCTTAGCACTATAACTAGAAGATAGGTTCTTAACATAGAATAAGTAGATCATAATCGACTGAATTAAAATCCTATACATAGTCATATGAGTTTGCGGTTAATTTTCACATCACACAAATAAATCACTTAGAACCAACACAAGACAAGCTCAACTCAAAATATAACCACAACAAAGTAGTTAAATTCGTCCCTTTCATTTAGTTTACTATTCAGAAACACATTATGTATTAAATACAAGTTATCAAGTTTTCTTTGTTCTTCCATAACCATCCAATACCTATTTCGGCCTCATCCGAAGCCTACTAAAGAGAGAAGGTCAAACCAATTAGGAACAACCCCAACATCTAGGAGTTATCCCCCATAGACCCTACCCTTACAGACTTGAGGTCACAAAGGCATCCTTCGCCCAAGGACTGCCTACGTACCTACTTCCAAACGGATCAAATTCACACGTAGTTATCCTTACATGGTTTCTCAAAAGACCTACACATAGGTTCCCGTAACCAAGGTATCGTAACACTCAATATCACTACTCAAGGAGGTTTTTAAACCATAGTCAACTAATATTTATTTTGACTTCCAAACGCACCAAGGTTCATCCTATTGACATAGGGGTTGGGTTTAATACTCAACACAAATTTATCTTGGTTCACACAAACCCACTAGATTAAACGAAGAGTTAGACTAGTTCATTACACCCTAATCATATTTTCCAAGGGTATACAATGCTAATATTGTTGATGTCAATGTAAACAAGTGTTATCTTATCACACTATGATGATATTAATAAGCCTTGAGTTTTAATTATAAATATATATTAAGCTTCATGAATCTTGTTACCCCCTTGTGACATCAAAGACTTCCAATTGAGGGCCAAGTATAACTTACCTTTGTCTAATTTTTGGCACACGATAGTAATCAAGGATATAATGGTCTTAAGGACATATACTCAATTTCCCCTACTTAGTTGACCAACAGTAATATGTATAATAATTTTCCAACTTTAAAAGCTTACTAGTCACCTATTCCCCAATGTAGGAGTATGCAACTGTTTGATGTTTCCCACAAGGGATGAAATGCTACTTTTATTATTGCCCACGCATATGATAATTATTGTATAGTCTTATGTTGAGGCCAATAAGATAGAGGGACACAATTATATTCAACTCGACTTACTTTAATATCCACTTCATATCAATCTCATCAATAAAAGTCAAGTTTCGTTGTTACCCATTTTCATATCCAAATAAGGTTCCTTTAAGTGATTCCCAATAGGACATAATGTGTAATACCAAGCGAGGAAATCCAACCCAGTTCCCAATTTCATAAGCCATAATTATAACACTTCCGTAAAAGACATCGAAATCTTTAATTAGACTTCGCCACCTTATTATTCATAATTCAACATGAGCATCCTAAAATCTCTTATAGTAGTCATCTTATTGACACAAAGGCTAGGGTGATAACTTATTAACTATAAATTATGTTTGATTGCGTTGTTGCATGGATACCATTATGGTATAACTCTCACTACTTAGATTGCCAAAGTAATCTCCAATCCAATTCCTCACATACACATGGTAAGATACATCAGGAGTCAAACTAGTTCTTTATAACACCTTTACACCTTCCTAGGGATGAAAGGCTACAATAGGATTGAAGGATTGTAAATTATTATAATTCTATTAAATTGTCACAATGGCATCTAGGTTACATAACAATCATCTAATCTTCAAAGGGCATAGAACGATAATTATAAACTTTCTTTAAGTATAATTAATACCCAAGTCATACTCAAGATAGGTGAAAACACTATATTCATTACGTTATCGTTGGAAGATATATACTCCATACATTCAAAAATATTAATACTCTTAACCTTTGGATTTCATTTATTCTAGGCGTGTCTACATATTCTTACACTAGTCTAATATATGGTGTGGGTAATGATTGTACTTGCCATTTAAATTAATTATGACCTCGATGGTTAGTAGTAAGTGACTTCATATTGCATATCTTGTCCTAAACCTTATATCAGCACTGGAAAAAGAATGAGGGTTTGGAGTTATTACAATGGACGATGAAATTCTTATCAAGATGTTTAACCTCCACTTGTTTTTGATTAGGGGGGAAAACAGGTTTTGAATGGACCCAAAACCATTAACAACAGGTTTTGAATGGACCTGAAACCATTAGGTTTTGAAGGGACCCAAAACCCAAACTAAGATGATCAAGCTGCCCAAAGAATAGAGTCAATAACACCCAATAGCAAAACAGAGATTCAGCTAGCCATCAACCAGCAAACTACCCAACAAAGTACCAAGATTTTACATGGATCTTGAACCCCTTGGTTTTGACGGGACCAACAACCCATTACAACAAGGTTTTGGCAGGGACCTTTAACCCAAACTATCACAGCCTGGCTCCACCAAGCAAGAAGCAGAATAATACGGACGGATCATTCCAAAAGAGATACATTGCTTAAAAAATTGAGTTAAAGACATAGTTCCACGGAGTTTCGGGGACGGGGACGGGACGGTGGATCGGTTTCGGCTGGGGCGGAGGCCTATTTTAAAGTGGGGACGCGGGGATCATGGGCGTAAGGGGAGCGGTGCATTGAAATACATATAGTACTTGAAAAATTAATTATAAAAAGATGTATAACTATAAAAGCTTAAGGAATAAGTAAATTTTAGAGTTTAAACACATTGTAATGATTTCATTGAACTAGTGAACATTGAAACAATGAAAATAAAAATGAAAATATACTTGTAACTTAATAGACATTGTGATTGGAACGAGAACTGGCTGTGTCATAATTTGAATTTCAGAATTTCATAGTCATGGTTCATAATTACAATCAAGTATCAAATTATCAACACAACAGTGTTCAAACTTCAAACTTCAAAAACAAAATACTAAATAGCTAATGGCATGATGCCTCTAATGATCTAATCATCTCCAACTCCAAGCTCCATGCCAATCTCCTCATCACTAGAATTGTCAGACGAGGATCCCAAATGCTCAAACTCATCTAAACTAAAGGAAGTCTTAAAAATTTAATAATATAATATATTATATTTATATTAAACTTTAAATTTAACTATGTAAATCTTTGTTTTTAATTTAAAAAAAATAAAATTATTATTTTAATCATAGTTGAAAAACTTGGACTCGGCAATAACTCGGTAGACCCAAAAAATTTGAAAACTCGGGACTCGGCAAAAACTCGGGGGAAAACTCGGCAATAACTCGGCAAATTTATTGAACATTTGAAAATACATAGAAAAATAAATAATAAACAAAATTAATGTATATCACTGTATTATGTGTATTATATATAGCCTAGTAATTTATGTTAATGTAATTATGTTATATATATATATATATAAACAAAATTAATGTTTATTTTAATATTTTTAAAAAAATAATATAAATTTTTTATATAAAACAAAATATTCTATTCTTTTATTTCTAGAAATAGAATATTTATATTTATATAATAAAAATTAAATTATTTTTATATAAATATAAATATTCTATTTTTAATATTTTCAAAAATAATATAAATTTTATATAAAAACAAAAATATTCTATTTTTATTTTTAGAAATAGAATATTATAAGTGGAATAAAAATTAAATTATTTTATATAAAATATCCTAGCTTTGTTTATATTAAAAAAAATGCTTCTGACTTTTAATAGGATAAAAATTAAATATATACCTTAAATATAATTAAAATAGAATATTAGAATATTTATATTTAAATAAAACATTTAAATTAACTTTTTAATAGTATTTAATATAGTCATAGGTTTTCAAATTTAGAAAATATTTTATTTTAAAGAAAATTAAAAATAAAATAACCTAATTATATTTTACAATGTAAACTAAATCAACATTATAAAAATAAAAATATCATTAAAATTTTCAAAAGGTTAAAATCGTGAACATAAGAAAATGAAGTTTTTAAATAATATAAATAGAAAGGAAAAAAATCATTTGAAGAAAACTTACGGAAATGCTTTTTTTTAAGCTCTTGTGTAGGTTTTAAAGAAACGCAAAAACATTCGACGACATGCCCAGAAAAGACCAAAACAATGAAAAAAAAATTAACAGTGAATACCTCCGAATCCGACACTGTTAAAAATAAATCTGGTAAATCGCGTGCCCTCCTGTGCCTTTGCCGCATCCCGTCCTGCCATAAATCGCGTCTAAATCGTGTTCAGGAAGGGTTTGAAACAAAATTAAACGTCCACGATTTACCTTTTCGCAGATTTATGCTTCAATTCCGGCGGATTTTGTCCCAAAATACGCGCGTTTTGGCATGTTTTTTAACCTAAATTGCTGCGCGTTTTACAGAAAAAGTGGCTGCGGTTTTTTATGTGATTAACTCACGGCCTATTCAGGCACGCGATTACTCGCGATTTCTACGAGTTTAGGGCGCGTTTTTCAATGATTTTAATAGGGGACGTGGGAAACTCAGAGAAATTGGAGACGCCCAGAAGACTCCGAGACGCCACGAAGTCTCCTTTTGAAGGAAACGTCTAGGAGACGGCGGAGGGACGGGGAGACGGCGGGGGGACGGCGGGGGGACGTTTCCTTGACGTCCCCGCGTCTCGGAAACGTCCCCGTCTCCGAGACGGGTCATTTTTTGGGGGGGACGCGTCCCCGTGGAACTATGGTTAAAGAGTCCACAAGATCTTCCAAACTGATAAAGCTCACCACCAAACTTGACAACCCTGCCTCTCCATTTGTTTGAACGAAGTATTTAAACTCATTTCTTTATCCCTTGTTACACAAATTTTACTCACCCATCTTCACAAAAGGAAGCCCTTTGCACACGATTTATTGAGTTGAGGCGTAATGAGAAATTAGATAGGTTTCAAAACACTCAAAATAAAGTACATGTCTGGGAGCATTATTCAATAGAAAGTTGGGTGATGAAGGTTTAAATGGAGAAATTCAACTATTCATAGATATTTTTTAGCCATTACCAATTTAATTATAAGCTAAGACTATGGCATTAAATCATACAGATTGATCTATTTTGATAGCCAGTTCTTCGCGAGCCAATCAGGATCACTTCTACTGTAAATGTTCAAACCTCACTGCATTACTTAAACACCATTTCTTGGTCTATATTCTTTCAATAATATCTGTTTCCTCATTATGCGTTAGAGGATGGAACGACCGAATGGCTTTTTATCTACCACCATTTGTTTCAAATTTTAAAACCTTTTCAAATCTATTTCACTATATCTTATAATTTGTGTTTATTGAGACCATTTTTCCTCTCTTCCTTCATGCCACTATCTTCCTTTTCCCTTTATTTTTTTCTTTCACCGACTATTCATCTTCCCTCTCTATCGTTTCTTCCTCTCTCTCAGGATCTTTACGCCTTCAGATACCGATCCATTCTCCATTGGTTTTACTGATTGTGCCTCATATGCGATTCTTTTCCCTTCTTCCAATTATGACCCTTATTACACCAAATGACTTAAATATGCTCTTTCGGAGGTTTATTATCCATGTTCTCTTCCCTCGCATCGATTTCTTCGGATTTCACCTCTCTTCTGTTTCGCTGAAGCTTTCCCGACGCCTTCACTGCTCATATTTCTTTTCCCCGAGAGTCCTCTTTGCTCTAATTAACTATTCGGATTGAGAAATTGAGGGTCATGGTTTCGGTCTTCTTTACGATCTACTTCATTGCCAATGGATCGCCATGCTCATTTAATGATGCCCACTCCCCTTTCGATTCATCTGCACCATTCCCATTTATTTTGAGGTTTCGCTTTTCCTCTATCAGCAGTCTCATCCCATTTAATGGGTGCCCATGCCTTCAAATGGTGCTCGTATAGGCACCTTGTCTCTTGTCCCTTCCTATCTCTTCATTTCATTGTTATTTTTTTAATTCCTTTCCACACCTACACTATTTAGCATGGAGGTCCCTAGCGGGGATGTGACAGATTTCTCATTTTCAAGTTGCATAAATCTTGTAGAGACATGGTTGCATGAAATTCCTCTCCCAAGGATTGATACTCATGCAAGTAATTTACAAATTTGTCTCCATTATTCTGATTATGTTGCTCTCCTTCAACTTGGGTTGGAGAGGTTTGGTTGTAGAATCAATCACCATTTTGGTGTGGTTAATATTAATATTATTATTATTTGATGTTGTACTTTCTTCTCCATTCTGATTTGATTTTCTCTGGAAGTATTCATGTTCTGACATGTATGCATCATCCGAGTCAACAAATTTGTCAACTATTGTTGATCTTGTATGATGGCACTAAGCTATAAATCAATCCTTTCTCCTTGATTAGGAATTCTCCTTTCTATCTCTACCATATTAATATTCTCTACCCCAAACTCGTCAAACATAAACTTTGCTTTTGTATTTAAAGGATAATGGGATTGATTTCTTCTTCTTTCCCTTTGATAACATTTGATTTCTTTGCCATTGGGACACATGTGGTGTGATCCTTTGCATCAAATTGTAAGCTTGTACATATGTGTAACATACTCATTCATACTACATAGTAAATATTTAGATTTTTACTATAGAAGTAAATAAACATATGCTTAAAAATAGGATAGCAAAATTTTTCACTTACAAATATCTTTTGACAAACATGATCAACATATAAATGAATAATACACTATCTAATGATGAATAATATTTTTCTCCTTTCTATCTCTACCATATTAATATTCTCTACCCCAAACTCGTCAAACATAAACTTTGCTTTTGTATTTAAAGGATAATGGGATTGATTTCTTCTTCTTTCCCTTTGATAACATTTGATTTCTTTGCCATTGGGACACATGTGGTGTGATCCTTTGCATCAAATTGTAAGCTTGTATATATGTGTAACATACTCACTCATACTACATAGTAAATATTTAGATTTTTACTATAGAAGTAAATAAACATATGCTTAAAAATAGGATAGCAAAATTTTTCACTTACAAATATCTTTTGACAAACATGATCAACATATAAATGAATAATACAACTTTTGAATTTGAAAAATATTAATTTCCACTTGAGAAATAAGATAAAACTTTTTCAATTACAATTCATATGTGAAATACTTTCAAGTATACACGTTTACATAATACAATAATGATACAAGGTCAAGTCTTCCATATCTGGAAATTTGCTTTTGTTTCACAAGCCTCGACATTGTTGTCTGCAAGAGGGAGAGCATCACCCGAGCGCTTTACCTCCAACCACATACCAACAGTCCCTCACACACCTTCCAATTGGAAGTGGTCCTACCCTTCACGAAGAGTATAGACAAAGAAACCCACTAGTACATGCCATCTGAGTTCTAGTGTTGTGTCCTACATAACCAATCGACCATACAACTTTAGACATCTCTAACTAAGAATGACCAATCTGACTGGTTATGCTATTTGAAACACAATGAACTGACTAATGCAAATAGAGACTTTTGCATTACTTTGGCCAAAGATTTAAAATATATCTAACACTTCCTTAGGAAGTGAAGTTGTAAGTTCACACACCTCTAACTCGACTTGGAAACTACCTTTGACCCAAGGTTTAACTCATGACTGACTGGTTGACTATTTGTCTAACCTTTCTTAAGGATGTTACATCATAAAAATATAACTTACCAAAGTCGGTAAACGACTAAGATGGAAAAGTTTTCCTGATGTTGAACACCCATGTTATGTTCTCACAACATCTTGGGACTTGGCTACTGCCACTTGTTCACAAGTACTTGCATTCAAAGCTTAAGAGCAAACTACTCTCCTATTTTCATGCACAAATGGTTTATAATGTTTTCAAATAATGTCATCGACTCGAGACACTTTGCCTTACACATAAGTTCTTGACAACTTGACAAATGAGTAAAATAAAAATAGTATTGTTCATCAATAAAAATTCTTTAAAATAATTCAGATTTCTCTATGTTTTTCCTCTTGGTCCTTTGCACAAGAACACAATAATAGTGCTGGTAAAAATACAGTATATAATACCAACTTATTTTATCTGAAAGAGTACGATATTGTGGTGTTTAAAATCTTTCAACAAATCAGATTGTAAAACTGATTTCTTTCAGTCAACTCAACAAAGTAGCATTAAGCTTCTCTTATAAATTTATAAATACATAACATAGAATATTCTTTGCACATTCTCTATACAAATATATATATCAAACTGGAAATATAATTTCTTGAGAAAAATGAAATAAAACATTTTACTTTCATAGTCGAGAAATAAATCTCCTCTCTACTGTTTATTGCAGATTGAAAGAAAGATTAAATAAATTCTTGTATAAGTCTGTAAAAATCAGACCATATATTCTCTATTTCAACTCATATGTTTCATCATAAATTAAAATAACTATTCTTTCAACTTTTAAATCTGAAAATTCTTAGAATAAAACTACAAAAATTCACAGGAAAATAAAGTATGAAAGCATGCCTGAGTAAACTCTCTGTTCTGCACTTTTAATATTTCTAAATCACAGTCACAGCGCTCAATCAAGCTGCTCCAAGAAAAGCTCAGCTTGCCAATGATTGAATTTTGATTTGCTTATATATTTCTCCAATGAATACCACAGCTAACAACCAAAGCTATACTCACTGCTCAAAACTCAAGAGAGATTTGTTTATATATTGTAGATATATGGCATAACACTCTGCAACTCAAAACTTCCACTCCCACAGACCTGTTGATGTGTTTTTTGTGACTGCACCAAACAGCAGAATAAAGTTACCAACAGCTACTCTCTTCTCTCTTGATCAATGTTACATCCCAAATTGTGACGTTACTATTTACCATTACTAGATAGAGTAAATGTGAATTCTGGAGGTGAATTAACGATGCTTGTATCTTGTTTTCAATATGAATGTTGTTTCATTTGATGTTATTCTTGGTGAAATACTGCATAAAAGAGAAATAAAAGGTTATTGATCTGTGAATAATCTAACTTTTGAAATGTTTCATGTATTCTGCTTTGTTTTGAGCATATGACTCCCGTTGTCGTGTCACAGTGTGCAGGTAAGAGGACCATTCCTCTAGGCAGAGGAGAAATATCACTCAGGGAGGAACTTGGTCGGGTAAGCAGTAACGAGTAGCAATTGAGCATACACACACACATGTAAATTGAGTAAGCTAAGTCAGTTAAAGTTATGGCTAAGTCATCCGTAGGTTTGTTTGTTGACATTAGGAGTCTTATCTTCTTCTGAATGCATGAATAAGTGATGCTTGCTTGTGTAACTGTTTATGGAATTATGTTACTGGTTAGGAGGTGGGCATGGATACATGTATATAGTATATATACATATCCATAAGTATATTTATGTCGATGCAAACGTATGAGAGCAAATGGATATGCCGTACGTGTACATCAATATAAATACATTTGTGAATACGTAAATGTATAGGAAAATATACAAGCAAATATACATGTATATATACCCCCAACCAACCTGATATATATGGATAATAATAATATTATTTTAGTATCGCCTTGGAATTTACATATACACATAATTACATAAATACGTAAGTATGTATATTGAAAGTATGCTGACTGGCTCGCAATATACATATTTAACAATTAATACGTATAAGTGTAAATATTTAAATATGTAAGTGTTTATATATATATATAAATATATATTTATAATTATAGTTTTACTTAAATAAATATATGTATATATGTAAATATATTTAAATAGTAATATTTAAATATATATGTACACATATATATCGTAGTAAATAAATCTATAATATAAATATATAAATATATATATTAAATATATAAGAATATTTGAATTTAATATTATTACCATGAGTAATTTTGGAAATTGAATTTTAAATTACCTTGGGTAAAATTGTAAATCAAATTACCTTGCATAGTTAAGTCTTTATTAAAGACTATATTATGACTTTGGAAATAATTGATTAAATCAACTAAAGAGTATCGAACCTTGGCTTTTGATAGCGATTTTATTTGGAGCTTTAATTGAAACGCATTAACCCGTGAAAGCAATTTCGAATGGGAAATATTTCATTTGAAGACTTCATTTTGCATCGCACCTCTTTGTTAAATCACGCAATGATAAATATTTCATTGTGAACTTTATTAAAAGCATTTGAATATGTCAAAATAGAAGAAGAAGAAATGCCGTGAAAAGGAAATCGCGCCTGAAGCGCACGGCTGCAACTGGGTCTGAGAGAAAGATGCGAATGCTATTCTTCTGGCAACAAAAATGGCAACGTGGGATTGTAGTAGGCGTGACCTCTTCATTGGGACGAAGTTTTCAAACCATTTACATCAAAAATGCCCTGAAAACAGCAAAAGCCTATAGGTGTCAAGCTCTGGAATTCGCCATGTGATGTTTGCTTCAAACTTGGCTTGAGAGGATAATGTTTCACCTAGGATTTTCGCCACAAATCCCTCAGAAACTTCTAAAAATCTAGTGCTGGCAGCATGGATGCCATATAAAGTGGAAAATGGTTGAGCAAGAAGCACTATAAAAGAGCCGTTCGGCTCATTCTTCAAAAACAATTTGGAATTCAATTTTGCTCTCATTTTTAGAGTTTTCTAGTATTGCTGAGGAATTCCTACTTGTTTAATCTCCTGAGAGTTTATTCATATTTGCTGAGAGTTCTTTCTTATTTCCTGTGAGTGTTTATATTTCCTGAGAAATATTCATATTTCCAGAGCAACCATATTGATGTGAGCAATTCTAATTACTGAGAGTGATCTTTAATTCCGAAAGTTGAAAGTAATCATTTGCTGAGAGTTTCTATATTTCCTGAGAGCATCTCTATGTTCTGGAAGTAATCATAATGCTGAGAGCATTCGTATTCTATGGAGGTTCTATTTGCTGAGAGTCAATTGTGATTCTAAGAATTGGTGCTGTGGGATTACCAGTTCACCATTACCAGTTAATCCGAGCTTCACTCAGCTGTGACCATTGACAGTTTGAGAAATCATTCTTAGAAGAGTTTAAATATGAGTTAGAGTGACATCATTCTGGGAGAATAATCTGTGTAAGATAGGGCAGAAGCTTGAAAAGGATTTGCCAGTTGTTTGTTTTAGCTGAGGTGCTGAGAAGACAAGCAACAAATTCATCTTTCGAAGGAAAGCTTTGAAATCAGGCATGGGATTTTCTTCTACTATCCACTCTGTTCTTGATTATTTAAATGAAAAAGGAATCTTTTTGTTTACTGTTGTGCATAGGTAGAAAGTCAGTCATAGCTATATTTCTATATGAAAGAAAGAATGAGTTATAATGTGAATTGCTTGTCTACTTGTACATAGAGAGTAAATTAAATGAAGATTCAAGGTTGCATATTGTGTAATTTGCACTAGGATCATAGGAGTGAATTGCTATGAACTCCTTATAAGGAGTGTATGTTTGCATATAGCTATTTAATACTAGGGGATGAATTGAGGGTATTTAATAAGTTACCAATCACAACTAGTTGAAGATTAACTTAGTCAAGTTATTAAAGCTCCTAGGATAAAGATGTCCAGTATAAGGGAGATAGTTGTGAGTACTTGTTAAGTTGTCCCCCTTTCTAGTAGATAGCTTGAAGTAGGACGTCTAGGGTACGGACTACCCCGATAGACCAACCTACACGTAGTGTAAGAAAGCCTTAATGCAAATCGGCCCTGAGTAGTGCATATGATAAATGACCTTCATTCGAAGTACTGAATGATAATACTTTGGCCAAAGTAGTGAAATGTACAACATCCACTTAGGTGTGAAATAGTTGAGACTACACTATCAGTTCATTGTGATCCCGAAGTACATACTAGTTCAAGAGATGTCGTATGCACAGGACCTAGTTATGTAGGAACACAACACTATGCTCAGTTGGTAATCATTAAAGGATACCCTACCAATCTCTTCTTCGAAGGGAGGGCCATCTATCTAACAATAGGTGTGCGGGGGACCGCATTATAAGTCCGTGGTTGGCAGAAAAGCGCCCGAGTGATGTTTCTCCTCCTCAGCAAGCGGCCGATGTACCAAGATTTGAAAGGACGGACTCTTGGACCTTCTTACTACTATTAGTTCTAAAGCTTATTGGAGCTATGTTAGTTAAGGTATATATTCTTGTTTCATGTACTTGTGAAGTTATTATATTGAGATGGAATGTTTATTGTAAATTGATATAGCAACATGTTCATGTATTACCAATAAAGAAAAGGAAAAGTTTTATTGCAATGTCATGATAACACGTTTACATACTTGTAGGATGTAAATTATGAATTTTTAATTTCTACCAAGCGTTGTTACAAAGCATAAAAACATTCACTGCATTTCAGAGGCTAAGGGCGCCCAGCCTTTTAGGCCGATGAGGTTATTGATGCTCGCCTCGGCCAGATTTGCCGCAATACCCATCTATCCAATGAGCCCGTGATGTCGTACTTCCCAGATTTGGCAAACGCCGCATATTACGCGAAGTTCTTTTGCAATATCGTGAAACGAAGACAACTCGTAAAATGGCTAAGTCCGGGTCATCTATTCCATCTTGGGAAAGGCTTTTCTGGAGGTCTGAAGCAGTTTTTCAATTGGCCACCTCCGTGACATGTCTCGTAGGGTCCTTCGCCACGCTGCTGAACAAAGGTTCGAATCGCCATCCTACCCGCATATCGCAGGTCGCGCTAAGGCATTTGGTTGAGGGTTGTATCTTTCGTTGAACGATGTTGCCTTCGTGCCGGGCGCTTTTACTTTAGGTCCTTTAATACACTTTTTTAGATGCTCGCTATATTCGCCAATGCGTAATAATTTAGTCACGAAAGTGAGCCCGTTATTCACCAGCGTGGTTCACCGCTCGTTAGCAATCGCTTGGTTTCGATGGCAAGATGGAGAAATGGTTAAGTCCGGCCAACCGAAAAATCAATTTAATCATGATGCCTAATTCTTTGAGGTGTTAAATAAGGGATTTTGCGTTGATGACTTAATAGACATTTCTTCTCTTGCTCTCAAGAGTTTAATGAATATCCCCTCGCCAGCCTCAGTATCACCCGGTCACCCGGAAATCAGTGTTGAATATAGCCAGTTGTAACTTTGTAGTCAGCTACAAAGTAGGAAGTTAGCGAAAAACGTAATATCTTGAGCAAATGGACGCCTATGAGGACAAATGAGGACTTTTCGAATTTAGTGAAGTTCGCCGAATCCATCCAAGTGCTTTACGTGGTTTGTCAACTGAATAAAATAATATTTAATTTTTCAAATTGCATGTTAGCATGAAAAGTGGCGATTTTGTCCAATTAGTTATTTTTGGCGCCCCTTTGTGCTGTAAGATGAAATTCGCATGTGGTTGGCAATTGAACATTTTTATTATTATTTTATTCCGGATTCCGAGTCAGTATCAATGTAACTGGAGGGGGTCCAATTAGAATCATTCTATTTCAGTTGAGATTTTAAATCTTGCAGTCACCTTTGAGGTGCGAATTTATTTTATTAATTCAAGCATGGCGTCATATTTCATTCACACAGCTTGAGAAAATTCGTAATTCTTCAGAGCAAAGGCGAATTTCCTTCAAAGTTGGGCGAATTTCTCATTAGCAATCATTGGTGAAGACATCAAAACACTTTCTTTGCAGATACAAGTCAGAATTATCAGCGAATTTCAAGGCAAAGTGGCAATTTTGGCAGAGGAAAACATCAAAAACGTCTTTCTTCTCAATTTCTTCCATTTTCTCGTCTTAAATTCATTCGAATGTTTGAACTTTGAAGAACTGGCAACTTTTGACAAAACAAATCATCTGGGTTGATTCAAAATAGCTTCCTCGAGAAAACCCATGTGCCAGAATTTTTCATGAAAATTTACTCCAGAGCATCAGTTCTCGAGGCTCTAATTTTCTCAACCGAAAATTCCTTGCATGGTCGAGTAGAAGTCAAATTTTCGCATTTCTGACGTTCTGGGTTGTCTTAGAATCTTTTTCTGGACAAAACCCATATCTTAGAATTTTTCGTGAAAATTGCTCTCCCATAGGCTATTTTTAGCCTTAGCAGGGTATTTTTAGTTTTCCAGAAAAGTTGTCAGAATATAGCCGTGCTCACAGTCAACATGCGAGTTTTTCAGAGTGCAGTTCACACAGACTGAATTCAAGACCAAATCGGTCTTAATTCATGATTTCGTTAGAAAAGCTGAGACCGATTTGTATCAAGTGCATTCAGAGGGTTGATAGGCGTAGTCACTCAAATCCATATGGTTGCATGCCTCGTATGGCCGATTGTCTTCCAAAGCCGGTTGTGAAGTGTCGTGCAAAATTTTGCTCTAAAATTTCTGTTTTGACTCTTTTGGAATTATGTTGAACACTTGGTGTGCAAACTGTATATGCTGGTTTTGGTTTCTGTTTGCTTGTTTGATTTGAAGGGAGCTCATTTGTATTCTGTCAAAGCTGCTGTTAAAGATGCTATAATACCACTGAGATATTCCTTCCCGGAGGTGTAGCCATTATTGTACTGTCTTGGTTTTCAGATTTCATTCTTTGTCAAATAAGTGATGTGTTGCATAGGTTAAAGGCATTTAACAATGATAGCATATATAACTGAGCACTCCTGATTTCACTTGCATTTCATTACCAGCACTACTTTTAGACATTGTGATGACATACTACTGACTGGAATGGCATTACAGTGATAAACTCTCCATTATAGACTGCCTTGAACATCAAGTATAGCAGCAACAATAGGAAGATTATAGCAGCAAACTGAAATATAATTTTCTGAGTACAATAAATTTGTACATTTGAACCAGCAATTCATATGCTCAAGTAAACATCACATTTAATCAATACAGAGTATTTTTCTTTTTATAGTCTCATACACAGTTTCCTTACTAGACTCAACTCAGAATAAATGAGAAGCTTATAAATGACCCCAGCATATAGCAATAT
>VDFB02038044.1:0-27322 GCA_007258455.2 Sequoia sempervirens | reverse complement strand
TTTTATATGGTCTAAGCTCAATTTCCACGTTTCTACGAGCCAATGATCGTCTTTCATGAAAGGAAATTATTTCTCCTAGGATCCATTAGGTACTTTGAGAATATCCTCAATCTTGGGGTATGTGATCCTATACAGCCTTGGGAAGTCAGTGCAAAATTTCTTTATTCCTTCAAGCACCCTCTGCAACTCCAAGAACTTGTTGGCTATCTTAACAACATGACTTATGCCCATGTTTCTGTTGTAAAGGACTTGTCGGAACCAATCCTCTGTGGCCTTAGTCCAATTCTTTCTTTTCTCCAGCTGGTCAATGTGGTCCTTAGACAACAATTGAGGTGGTGTCAAGGATGTGATAGGGAGCTCTTTGGCTGATGACCATTGTTGGATGTATGTTGTTAAATTAGTCACCTACGCTTTCAATTCCTCCTTGGAACTCTTATCTTTGTGCATTTGGTGCACAATGGTGTCAACGGATCCCTGTAGATGGTCAATATTTTATTCTCTTATCACTATTCCCACATCGAGGGTGGAGACGTTGTAGCTTACCCCTTCTTCTCGCACAACTGGAGTGGATATCTGCATGATCTTGGATACGGATGCATCCATTGTCAGTTGAGATCAAACCTTTAGATTCTTCTATTTTTTTGTACTTATTTGGGCTCGAGCCAAGATGGATTGCAACCTTGCCCTTGGATCCTTTGAAGTTGGGGTTTCTTTTCCAATTGTTTCTCCAACCACTCTGGCATCTGAGATGCTCCTTTTGGTGATTCACGATCACATTCTTCTTCTTTATGGGTGTGCTGGATTTCAATTTCTTTACCACCTGGAGTCTCTTGCTTGGTCTTTTCTCCTTCATCAGAATCTCAGATGTATACAGTTTCTTTTCCTAGGGATTCAACAGCTGCATATTCCTTGGGGCTGCCCTCCCCTTTAGCGGCTTTCTCTTCTTTTCCTTGGTCATGCCCTCATTCCTCATGATATTGTGCTTCCATAATTTTCTTAGTTTTAGCCTCTTCCTCAGGCTTATCTTCTTCTTGTTCTTCCTATTCCTTTTCTTCTTGCTCCTCAGAAAGAGGCATATCTTTGTCATGCTCAGGGCTCTTATCCTATTACCCAGTTGGAGGCTTAGTGTGCTCCTCCATTTTATCATCTACATCTCTTTCTTCATCAGAAGGCTACTTTTCTATCTCTTCTCCAACATCCTTGAGTTGTTGAGCCAACTCCTCTTTGAGCTCAGGGTCAAAGGTTTCTACAATATATTGGGTACCCGATTCTTTAGTATCTTCCTTAGAAGACTGTGTTTCTTCCCCTTCCCACACCACTTCATCAATTGTCAGATGTTGATATTCAGTGTGCTCATGGTAGTCATTTACTTCTTCCTCCATATCTTTTGTTGCTTCTCTTTCTTGACGCTCCAACTCTTTTGATATTTGCATTGTTGGTTTCATTTTTGGTGGATCAATTGGAGGAGGAGGAGTGGGGAGATGTACAACAACTTGCACCAGGTCAGCTTGTATTGTGGGGTTCGAAAATACCCCAAAAAGCTTTGATGGGATGTTCTACATGTGACGGGTGAAGGCCTTTGGGAGTGAGAGAGCAGGCATGGGCATTGTTTCCATAGTCAATGGAAGAGATATCATTGCAGACATCGAAGCAAAAGAGAGCAAGGAGTTTGTGGCTGGGGAAGAATCAATGGTTACAACCTGCACTGTGGGTGGAGTAGAGGAAAGGTGGACTAATATATCTACTGTAGGTGGTGAAGTGGCAACCATTTCCTGAAAAGTAGGTGGAGGGGCAGCAATGGCAGCAATGGCAGCAATGGAAATATCAGAGGCAATAGGTGGAGATTTATGTTGCTTTGCCTCTAGTTCCTCTCCTTCATATAGAAGATCCTCCTAAATGGTAGGCATCTTTGTGAAACTACCTGATTTCTTTGGTTTCTTGGAAGGTTCACCTTCTGAAGCATTTCTTGCATACACCCTAGGCTTGGGCTTTTGTTCAACAGTTTCCTTTCTTTCCCTTGACCTGGTGGCTAGAGGATATTTTGAAGTTTCTCTTGATGGGGCAACGACTTTTCCACTATCTATTTCACTTGTCGGCTCCTTTCTGAGCTCTCCATATGTTAGGGTGACTCCTTGCTGCTTCAATTGGGTGATTTTCCCATTGATCCACTCCTTAGTTCTTGCCTCAATTGGCTTCGTCAAAATATCGAGGTGATTGACCTCTTCCTCATTCCAATCGATCAATGGTAGCGAGAGATTGGCCACTGCAGCATACTAAGGATCAATCACCGTATTTTCATCTTCCATCACTTGATTCAGCATAGGGAACAAGTTAACATTTTTGAAAAAATTCACCATCATGCACATGTAGTGCCTCATTCGTACTTCCTTGTCATCCCTGTAGTTGGCCCAAAAGTCCTCAACACCATGCACATGGGCGTGTTCAACTGCGACCATCCTCTTGAGTTTTCCATAGGGGTCCATTTGCAGCTGGGTAGTGTAGAACTCTAGTTGATATTCCACAATCTCTTTGTCTGAGTGATCTACACACTGGGATGTGTGGAGCTCGTACATCCCTTGGATGAAAGAGAGAGGATAAGGAATTCCTACTTTATGTTTGCTGCTTAGAAGGGTGTGTGCCCACTATAGCTACTGAGAGAGCTCTAGCAATATTATCCAGACATTTAGATACCAGGGTAGCTTGTAAGGTTTCTTTGAGAAACCTTTGGGTCAGATGTATGTCAACTTAGGGAATTGTACGAACAAGAAGTTGAATTGGTGAATGAAAGTATTGGCACTGTGGGAGACCCTCCTTTTGAAGTTAGCCCTAAGTAATTTGATGACATAGCCTATGAAGGCGTCATTGACTCTATAGTAGTCCCTCTTGAAATTATTGATCTGGTTTTGTATCTGGAGCTCTAAACAAGCCTCTGTATTGGGCATGGTCAACGAGCAAATAGACAAGGTAAGATGTCATATAGAAGCACGAGGTCTTCTTCACAACAACGAATTGCTCATGCAAGAAATTATTGATTATTCCTACCCAATAGAACTTAGTTTCACCTCGAAGGATCTACTCCATGAAGTAAAACATCCACTCTAGAATTTAGGATATAGTCAGAAGGCCCATAACTCTGCTCAATAAGGTTACCAAGTCATGGTAATCCTTGTAAAAATCGCTCTGGAATAATTCTTGGGGCACTATATTTTTGTTGCCCCTCTTTTCCTTCAGCCAATATTGATTGATAAGTATTTTGTACTTGAGGGGGTCTTCATCCCACATCTCCTTTCCATATTCCCTAATATGCATCCTCCATTTCTCCAAAAGTAGGGATATGGAAGGTCTTCCCTATTGATTTGGCAGAAAAATCAGCTAGCACATTTCCATCTCTATCCACAATTGTTCTAGAGTTTTCTTGATATGCCTCCCTGTAGGCCATTACAAACTAAGGAGTGATGAGGGTAGGTAGGAAACTAGCTACCTTGGCCAATCCACTACCTTTGATCTTTCTAGAATTTTCTGTTGTGGGGTTGATCTAGACCCTTTGCTTAAATTCATCAATATCTATGTGCCTAAGATTTGTATATGTGATTTCCCTCCAATCTGTGTTGACTTTGGAGTTGAGAGGCTCCCCTTGGAATTTGTATTTCATTTGGTCCTTGTCCTCTTTGCCTCTGGGTTCTTTAGCTAGATTCTTTCCTTTATCTTTCTTAACAACCACCTCTGAAGGTCTTGCACCTAGTTCCATATATCCTGCGGGAGAGAGAAAGGTAAGCATATTCAAGCATAAAAACAATGGGAAAGTTAGCCACGATCCTGTAAAATGATGTTAGGCTAGATAATTCATCACTTTAGAATCCTAACATATATTCTAGATTGATGCTAACCCCTTATAGGAGGGATTTATAACAATGTAGGCCTAGGGGGATGGACTTCCATGAGTTGCTGGCTATTCTAAAGCAACTGCGGGAGAGACAATAATCAGGGCATGACAACCCTCCTATCTTGAACCACATTAGAATTTGATCAATGTGTGGGGTTCGCCAAGGAGATAAAACCATCCTGGCATGTGGGTGGAAGTCAATTTGGAGTTTGGAGGGCATTAAGTTCATCATTTGGGCATGCACAATAGGTTGTCTATCTATTTGGGGCCCACTGTTGAAACGATGCTGGAAAGATGGTGTTTTGCGTGTGGCATTGCACTATGCAGGACCCTTAGGCTCAGAGGGTGGCATCACAGTTCATTTGGAGCTTGGGTCAAAAGGCTTGGGTGGATGTTAGGTCACACCCATTCTGAATAGCGAAGGTAGATAGTGATCTGGTAGGAGAACCCGCATGATCAGGTATGTGGAAGGATCATGTTTCATTCTTTTATCGTCATATAGTTCAAGGGAGATGAGGTGGCTAGGTCCCATGCAATGGACTAACTGAGATTGTTTTCCATTTGGGAACGACGAAGCTAGGATGGAGGTCCGCCAACGAAAACCTATGGGGGATGGTCTACTTTTAGCACTTAGTCATTTTCATCTTGGCATACTAGTAGGAAGCAGTTGGGTAGAGACCCAAAGGGTGGAGTGTCAGTCATTAGGGGCCATTTAGGATGGCAGAACCACCATGAAGGCCCTAAAAAAAAAGCCCATGAGAAAGGGTCGATAGAGAGGTTAACACTTGGTCATTTAAAAGCCTAAAGGAATAGGTAGCAGTGGCAGTATCAGGACCCGCCCATCAGGTGGATGTTAGAATCTCGCCACTCTGAATAGTCATTAATGCATCAGTGATATGATAGCATATTTACATGAAGGATGACCTACATTAGATTGATTATAGTTTTGACTTTGGACATTGGGCCAAAGGTCTGATGTTGACAGGCGGGTAGATAGGCCGCGAAAGCTATTTTCAAATAGCAAAGTCAATGTGGAATTTTGAAAGTGAAAGTCTGCAAGGTACAACCCGCAATAGGTCAAGAATTCAGTTGTTTGGCTCAAAGGGTGATGATAGAGGCATGATCCAAGCACCAGAGGGTCATGATTGAATATTCATTTGGAATGCCGAAGCCAAGATGCATTTTATGGGTGAAAACCCGCACTGAGGGACTTAAGGGGGTCGATGGCTCTTCATTTTAGTTTTTGAATTTTAACCAAGTTTTAGGCGGCCAAGGAGAGGGGTCTTCCTGTGAGGGCGGGCCTGGCTGAGGAGTTTTCCATTTCATGTTTTAAACATTTTTTTGACTATAGTGGTATGGCTGCGGGCCCACAAAGCACGAATGATCTAGCCGAAGAATGGCCACGAGGAGCATGAGTTTCAAATGTGGGCCGTGGGATGATTTTCACAGTTTATCACAATTTTAGCTTATGAGTTTGGTTCGCCTTGGTCCATTCTTTTTATTTTGTATGTTTTCCTCCCTTAAATTTATCAACTTCATACATAAATCAATGAAAATTTGAAATGGGGTGCGTGGCAGAAAAATGGCCTTTGAAACCCGATGAAGGAGGTCAAGGAGACAGTTAGCAAAGGCTTTGAATCGTCAGTGAAACTCGTTGGGTGTGAAGGCGGCATTGGTAGAGGGCTCTGACTCACTTTTGAATAACTGGCAGGTGAAAATGACAACTGAAAGTTGGCTATTTATAAAAAATAGCACATTAAATGCCCTGCATTAATGTTCGTATGATGGCAACCAAGGTTGGTGGGAAGCAGTTTTGAAAACGGCCGCGGGAAGGGTGGAACTCGACAGGTGGACGACAGTGGGGAGTTAGCCATTCAGGGCATTTGGAAAATGAAATAGTGAGTAGGGAATCGAGTTTCGCGGGGTAGAAGGGCACTGGGTGATGATTGTTTGGAATAGTCGTAGGGCGAAGGAAATTGGCATGGGGTAGCCTGGCTGGGTAGACCCACCTGGCTCCAACGATGATAGTTCTAAAAGGTGTAGGAAAATGACCAAGGGAGTTTTGTGAAAGCCTAAAGCTTTGAAAATTTGAGGGTGGAAAAACATGGCCAACTCAAGATGATTCCTTTAAGACTCATTGACCATTCAGGACACAAAATAGGGGGCACACAAAATGAGGTGATGAAAAAAGCGACCCGACAAGGCAAAAAGAAAGAGGGTCCGCATTCTGAATGGGGTGTGTGCTAAGGGCACAAGTATGAGTCTTTTAGATATAAGGAAGAACATGATAAATATTTTTTTTTGCAAAAAAGGCATGTGGAAGGTCATGAAGATGTAGGAGGACAATTTAAAACTTAAAAATTTGGAGTTAAACCGTCAACCACTAATACTTTTTTATGTATTCAGTCAAAATATCTAGAATTCAAGTTTCTTGACAGAGGTTACAAATAATTGCAAGAAGAGGTAATATACCGTCTTGCATTTGAATCCTTTCATTTTGAAGATAGTATTGTATAAGATCCAATTTCTTCAATTTAATCATTTGTTCCTCAACATTTGTAACCATTATGTGAAGTATATAACAATAGGGAAGAAACTAAAATATTAGATAAACTAATCGTTGAATTTCATAAAGTTGGTGGTGCATACATTGCAAGTTGGTGTTTTAAGTCTCTAGATAATGTGGTCTTAGATAGAAACACTTCCATAGAGCACCCCAAAGAAATTTATTTGCCAGATATCTTTCATGATGGACGTCCAATTCAGGGGTTGATTTCTTCTTACTCAAACAATATAGTACATGATGGTATTATGTTCAATGTTGTACAAGAAAATTATAATGACCATATGT
Organism: Sequoia sempervirens; assembly: GCA_007258455.2. Lineage (NCBI taxonomy): Eukaryota > Viridiplantae > Streptophyta > Pinopsida > Cupressales > Cupressaceae > Sequoia > Sequoia sempervirens. The sequence goes on along the minus strand of VDFB02038044.1, from coordinate 20,588 downwards.
AGGGCAGTGTTGATGTGATTCAATTGGATTCAGAGGTATATAATATAGAGTGGTTATTTGAGAATAATAATTCATCCAAATAACCTTTGCATGACATTATGTTTAGATCTCTCACCATGATAGTGGAAAGTTGGTTGGTGGGTCTTTAGGTGCTTCTTACTCACTGTCTAGTTTTTCGCACATGCATTTACTTCTCATCCTGTGAATGGTTTTGCATTACCACTTTGGAGAATTTTTAGGTAAGGTTCCCTACCTTGTACATATGTTAAGTAATAGTTTTTTTCTTGCTCATATTGGTTCATCTTTGTTCTTTTTGATAGGGTTGATGCAAGAAGTTGAGTCCACAAAAAGCTAAAAAAGTAGAAGTTTTTTTGCTACTTTTTAGAATCTGTCACACTTGGACTTAAAATTTGAAGCACTTACACATTAAATCTTTAAAAAAGTTAGTAATATGAAATTTAGTATTTTGAATATAGTTTTATTTTGATGTTTGTAATGTTTATTGCTTTCTGACTCTGATATTCTGGGCCTGGGCCATGTGACTCTTGGGGTGTGCCTTTTAACCACCCACCTCTTTTTGTGAATATGTATTATTATCTTTATAATTAATATAGATAACTACCTATTCACACTAACTCATTTGCCTGCCAAATTTGATGAAAATGTATGACGAAATATGTATAATTTGATGTATTGTTGGGTGCTTGTAAAATTTGATGTGTAATTTTCAAAATTTTAAAAGTTTATCCCTGACATTCGTCGAAATTTTGACGAACCTGGGTTTTGTCAAAATTTAGACTATCAGTTTCGTCAAAATTTTGATAAACATGAAAAATAAGAAAAAAATCAAATTGTGTCTGACATAAAGAAAAATGAGTTTGCTAATTTATTGCGACAGTGTTTTTATCTACTTGAGATAGTTTGTGGAGAACTAAGGATGATTTTCTTGGGAAAAATAAGAACAAATTCAAGAAGATATCGCTAGGTTGAGGGTAGTCATTGTCTTTTTGCATAATTCAGTTGTGAAGTCAGATTTGTAGTTCCAGGTTTGAAAATCATATTTTAAAGCAACATCTCGTCAGATTTCATTTTTAGAGGTTTAGGGTTTTGAGAATTTCATGTCCATATTCTATTGTGTGGAATCACCATAAAATCACAACCAAGGAACAAATTCTTGTGACTATAATTATGTGATCCATAACTCTATTGGTCATGTGGCATAGTTCTGTTATAAAAAATACATGATGCATTCATGTGTGACCCAAGTTTAATGAGGCTATGTTGTGAAAGAAATGGAGGCACTCATATAATGTAGTTAATTCAGGTTGTATAATGTAGGTGTCAATCATCATTGGGTGCATTCAGGTTGTCTCAAGTTTAACAAGCTATGATGTAATTATAGCATGATCCAAGAGTGATTACCTCTTTCTGCAATAAAGAGCCTGTAACTCTGGTTGATATGCAGAGTGGTCAAGTGTTATATCAATTATGTACTCCATTCAAGTACAACCCATGTTTAATGGGCTATTCTAGAGAGTGATCAATATTTTTCTAAACCTTATGAATGCTACTTAAAAGTGTATAGCTTAAACTACAAACCAAGTTTGTTACATACTTGAATGCAATCTTGGTTACCGCAAACTATAATAATGTGATCTACTAATAATCATTATGGAAAGTATTAAAGCAAGACCCATGCTATATAGGATACATTTCCCTGATCAATTTTACATACCTTAATGATCAAACACAAGCTTCCCACACACTCTAGGATACAATCCAAGATCATACCACAACTTTTTCAAGACAGCTAATTTTCTAACCCAAGATTTAAGGTTATTTTTTAATACCAACATAAGCATTGGTAAGAGCATGATTAGGGTACAAACCCTAGGTCCCCATAGAAATATAAACAATAACTTTAGCGGATTATTGAGGTTGCAATACAAAGAAGATTGAGACATTGTAGCTAATAACAAAATCTTGCAATCTAAAGATTGTAGCCAATAACAAGCACACTATGTAGCTTAGTGAAATTTGTAAATTCAATCTACAGTAAGAAGAATGATAGTCACTTGAGATGTGACAGCCAAAAAGAGGTTGAGTAGTGACAAGATAGTAAAGCTCAAACCTTGCATAGTAAAGTGGAGATTTTAATAATGAGTTTCCTTACCCCCTTGCTGACCTTAAGGGTTTTTAAAATTCTTTTTTTAGTGTTACACAAAGCAAATGCAATCAAGGAATGACTGTCCAAATGAAGTAACAGTGGTAATCATAGGTTCAATGTTTCTTCTTAGCCATTAATGTATAATGGAGGTAGTGGATTGTATGTTTAAGCAGTGTTTTGAGAATCATCAAAGATGGGAGAATAGTGAATAATACCTTGTGGACTGTGAAGTAGTGTCAATAAGGTTGAAGGATCTTAAGATCTACAATACCATGAAACAATGAGTCCCCAATAGTAAGTAGGCAGTCTATAGGGTATAGTTTGATTTTATAGAAGGATGCTCATGAAAGGAATCTTCAAGTGATAGTGAGTGAGTTGTTTGAGATTACAACTGAGGGTGCAATACCCAGTCTTAAAGGAAGTTATCAAATCAATAAATGTGCAAGAAAATAAAATTGTACACAACAAACAATTCACAATGTTATCTTACATAATGCCATGAGTTTGAAGACAAAAATCTCATTGTATCTTGATGAAAGTGGTGACCTTAATGGTCAATCACTGACAACCATGATTTTAAAACATGCTATTGTACTTATGGAGGAAACATTTTAAGCAAGGCAGTGAGTGGTGGTTTGAAACAATGGCAAGTATGAAGGACTTGCTTTATATGCATATTATGCAGTCTAGCTTAAGACAATGTTGTTAGAAGAGATTGAAAGTGGATTATGGAACTCAAGGGTTACCATGAAAAGGATTAAAGAAAAGACTGAGATCTATTTAAAAGCCACGATCATAAAGATATTAAATATGTCACATGCAAAACCCTAGTAGCTGGAGTAATGAATATAGTGCCAAAGAGGATAGTGTGCTAGGGCAGATTTAGGAGATCTCCACATTATCTAACTACAGGGAAATACATCATTTATTTATTTTTTTAATTAAAAGAAATCATTCTAAACCCTACATAGGATACATTGATACTTCAAAAGCCTCTGAAGGAATTTGATATTATGAAAATATATGTCAAGTAAATACCTAGATTACAAATAGTAGCAGGAACAATGTAAGATTTGTTGAGCAGAGCAGGAATGAGATAAGCAACAATGAATCCTATGCCTCTTTTCATGCACATCTCCTCACCATTCTCTATCATTCTTTACTGAAACAATTCTCCACTTTGGCGGTCTATGCTTGAAAATGATGTTTTGACGAAGGTTTTAGAGTATGTTTATTAAAATGGAAACTCCATTTTGGTGGGTTACACCTAAAAATAAGATTTTGACAAAAGTTTTATTGTATGTTTATTAAAGTTTTAGAGTATTTTGGCAGGCTATATTCTTGATTCCTTAAATGATTTATTCAAATGGATTGTGACTAAATAAATGACTAACTATTTAGTCATTTTTATTTGTGTGACTAAATAATTTTTAATCAATGACCAAACTAGTAATTTATTTACTCATTTATAGCTAAGTTGCAAAAAATGCAATGAATTTAGTCATTTTTAGTTGTTGTGACTAAAATTTTAGTCACCTAGTCATTTACTTGCCAAATTCTACTAGTGTGTGCTTCCTTGGGCAATTAGGGCTCTCTCAATGTTGAGGGCCCTAGGGATAAGCTCGTCATAAGAAGTGACACATTGCATCTTTAACTAAAAGGATAAATCCATATTGACATTAGCAATGATGATTCCAACTTGTTGCTCCTTAGGAATGGGTCAATTGCTCTTACTAGCTCGCTACCTCCATCATTGTAGGAAGTTTGCAATCAAGTTCAATATTCTAATTTTAGAAGTCTAATGGTTGGAAATCATAGTAAAATTAGAATTTAATAAGTTTTGGAATTAGCATTTTAAAGTATTTTTTAGGGTCATTAACTTCAGACTATCTTCTCTTTTGCAGGGGTGGTTGCATGCCAAATTTTTTTGGTGTAAAATATTGGAATTATTAGATTTTGTTACCTGTCTATGAATAAAAATTATTGGAGTGTGAGTTTGATATTTTTTGAAGATCTAAATATTCAAGCTCGGTAAAGAAAAATCATGTCAGATAATATTAGTCCAAAAAAAAATGAAGAGACACTTGATAGATTGTGGGCTAGTGATGCAAAGCAAGATGGAGGAACAATCAACCAAGCTTTGAAAACCAAACACCAACACAAAATCAAATAACTAGCACAACTTCCAAAGGGTCAGCTCTATGGCTTTCCAATTCACAACTGAGCAACTGAAAGACCAATTCCTCAAAGAAAATTGTAAGAACACCCACTGATCATCCATGTAGCATCCATATTCCATCAAAAAGACATTTCCAAGCTTACAAGTAAGATTCATTTGTCAAAACATAGAAAAACATTAAGTCACCGTATCCAAGGGCTAGTAGAATTAGCCCACTTTTACAAAGGTACACTTTAAACTCACCAAACCTTATGAAACCTTGGGGCAGCAATTAAAATTCCCAAAAACTATTAAATCCACCACTAGTTTCCACAAATCACTCTTCCAACATAGCAAAACCAAAAACCCTTGATTCTAGGCCTTCAAAAGGAGGGTTTATTGTAAATCATACCTCCAGACCTTTCTAGACCCTGCCACCTATTCAAACACTCATAATTATGCCTGCACAAGCTTTAAAATTCATCACATAGGTTATTTCTTCCAGAAAACTCATAAACCATCATTTAGTTCCTCACTTTCACAAGGAAAATCACCCAAATTCAACCTAGGGCAACACCCAAAACCCACAAACACACTTCCTCCAACCTCCACAACATTTGGAAACCTATGTTACAACAAATTGGGTCATTCCACTGAGTTACAATTGCTATAGTAGGTGGAATGCCCTAAAAACTCATTTTATTACTCTCAAAACACCAACTTGCACCAAAATAGAGCAGTTTCAGGAAAACAGAGATAACTCACTCCAAAATTAATAGTTTTCAATAAAAACTGAAGCATTTGAAAGTAGACTCAATTCCCTAAAATACCATGTAAGTCTTCAACCAAGATCTGGAGTTGTACGGACTATACCAGCCAAGCAAAGTTTAGGAAAATAGGAAAAACATGGGATTTCAGACCACCCGGTAGTAAAATGAGGATATCTCACTCGATTCTCAATGAAATAACACCATTCTAACACCAAAAGAAATATTATTCAATTATCTATCCATCCATTATAGTCTTGGAGTGTGGAACGATGTGTACAGGTCGTACAATGCACGTGATAAACAATTTATTAATGGAAAACACAAAAAAAATAGCAAATTTCTTATTAGAAACTCATTCCAAACTTCTTCAACAGCCTCCCCTTCAAGATATTACAACAATATATCATGCTACCACCTGAAAAATACCTTTTGGGGTGCCTATAACTTACCACAAACTAACTTAACCCTTACATATGCTTAATTTTGCATTGTTTGACAATTTGTTAACAACAAACACAAAATAATGCAACCTTTTGCATTTTTGGAACAACTAACCTTTAAAACCCCCCAGTTACATGAATAATAGTCTCAAAGACCTTATTTAACATTAATTTACTCAAATACCCCTACATTCCTGATGCCTTCCTTTAAAGGATGAATTGTTGAAATTGTGTGTACTGGGTGCTCCTGCACCATGCACCCTGGCTTGAAAATTCTTCCAAGTCTCTTGGAAGCCTTCACCTGCAACAAAGTTGGATCTCCATCCTCTGATACTCCTTGTAGATGCTTCATCTTAACCTTTGGCTTTTCTTGTATATGTGTAGCATTCCCTTGCTTGAATTGATTCCTTGGTTTTGCATTGTCAAACTCAGACCTGCACTTACATACCTTAACCAACTGCTCCCAACATTCTCAACATGTTCACACAACACCACACCATATGCTTCACCTTTCATTTTGACTCTTGGCTTAACCTCCATCATCAAAATCATGAAAACAAAGAAATAGCAAACAATCCTCTTCATTCTCTGCCTCTTAATTTTCCTCCTCACAACTTTTCCCAGCTTTCCTATGCTCAAAACAATCTGCACAGTAGCATACACAACCCCTATCCAATCCATATTCTTTGTTTTCTGCTCCATCCCAATTGGAGACTTTCCAAATTGTTTTCCTCTAGCCTTCACTAGGCCATTCACCATCAACTCTTCCTTTCTTGGAAATTCACTTATCCATTTTAGTTCATCTTCTTCATCAGTCAAAGTGACTGGAATTTTCTCTTTAACTTCACACTCTCCTACAAACTCACTCACTGCCCCTTCTTTTACTTTATTTTCTTCTTCTTCCAATAAGTCTTCATGAGCATCCTCAAAGACATCTTCCTCTTCCTTCATCTTCTCTGCACCTTTAAGTTCCTTGAATTTTAGGCTTTGCATCAGTATCATTATCTTATTGACCTCTGTATCCTCTGTCACACAGTCCACTATGTTCACAATCCCTGTCTTCTTATCACTTACATCTGCTGTTAAGGGACACTCCACTGCCCCAATCATGATCTTGTTATAATTTTCAAGCCTTTAATGGCTTTCTCCATCCTTCCCACCTGTCTTGTCTATATCTCTTCTTTCTCCTTTAACATTCTCAGCCTTCAAAACTTCCCTGTCATCAGATCTTCTGCCCTGCTGCAACTCATCTTCTTTGTTATCAGACTTTTGTGGCTCCCCATTACCCTGTCCATTTAGTAGACATTGCTTCTCACCTTTATAGACCTCACTAGGCCTTCCTTGGCTCTCCATTGATAACTCTCCTTCATTCTTATTCTTTTCTCTTAGAGGGATCTCTGCCCCAAGTGCCTTCTTCTCACAATACTCTGTCTCAGCTTCTTGTTCCACTGTACTTTTCATAGGTGTCTACCCTAGAACACCATTAACCTTCAATGAACAAACTTCTTTATGTCCTTTATCTTCAACACAACCTTCAAACTTACCTTTCTCTTTTAAGGTCATTTCACCCTTGACTCTTTCTTTTCCATCACCCTTCACACACTTTAACTTTGAATCTTCCTCTGCTCTTATTGTCTCAGTAATCATTTTACATGTGGTGGCTGCAACTTTGTCTTTGTCTTCTTCACACTCTCTATCCTTATCTTGTGCCCTCAAGGTCTTTTCATGTTTGACCTTCACTTCCCTTGTCTCTCTTATGTCTTCAATCTGCACTATCCTTCCCAATGCTTCTTCATGGTGTTTTCCTTTCTCCATTGCAACTATGCTATGCCCTATTGTCTCTTCTAGGTTCCCTTGTTCCTTTTTCTCCAACATCTCTCTTTTTCCACACATCCCTATCCTTCTTTGTGTCCCTTCTTCCTACAAAAAACTCAGAATATACCTTTGCCCATCCTTTTCAATTTCATACACATTAAGCCTCCCATCATGCATAGCAAATCTATCATATTGCCAAACCCTTCCTAGTATCATATGACAATCCCTTATAGGCATAATATCACATAATAGAACATCTTTATAAGGACCAATTTCAAAATATACCAATGCTTGCTCTCTAACCACAACATGCTGACTATCATTTACCCAATATGCCCTATAAGGTGATTCATGTTTTAAATTTTTCAAATGCAATTTTTCAACCATTTCTTCTAAAACAACATTACTCAAGGAACCTGAATCAATCATTACTTTATAGATCTTACCTCTGCATTTGCATCTGGTCTGGAAGGTAGCATGTTTCATTTGTCCTTCTTTCTCATCCAACCTTCTGAAGTCCATAGTGCCTTGTATCTTCCAATGCTTCTCCTGCAATCTTCAAGAGATCTACTTCCTCACTTTGATACCACTCTGATGTAGAGCAAGATGTAGGAATAATCAACCAATCTTTGAAAACCAAACACCAACACAAAATCAAATAACTAGCACAACTTCCAAAGGGTCAGCTCTATGGCTTTCCAATTCACAACTGAGCAACTGAAAGACCAATTCCTCAAAGAAAACTATAAGAACACCCACTGATCATCCATATAGCATCCATATTCCATCAAAAAGACATTTCCAAGCTTACAAGTAAGATTCATTTGTCAAAACATAGAAAAACATTAAGTCACCGTATCCAAGGGCTAGTAGAATTAGCCCACTTTTACAAAGAAGGTACACTTTAAACTCCACAAAGCCTTATGAAACCTTGGGGAAGCAATTAAAATGCCCAAAAACTATTAAATCCACCACTAGTTTCCACAAATCACTCTTCCAACATAGCAAAACCAAAAACCCTTGATTCTAGGCCTTCAAAAGGAGGGTTTATTGTAAATCATACCTCCAGACCTTTCTAGACCCTGCCACCTATTCAAACACTCATAATTATGTCTTCACAATCTTTAAAATTCATCACATAGGTTATTTCTTCCAGAAAACTCATAAACCATCATTTAGTTCCTCACTTTCATAAGGAAAATCACCCAAATTCAACCTAGGGCAACACCCAAAACCCACAAACACACTTCCTCCAACCTCCACAACATTTGGAAACCTATGTTACAACAAATTGGGCTATTCCACTGAGTTACAATTGCTACAGTAGGTGGAATGCCCTAAAAACTCATTTTATTACTCTCAAAACACCAACTTGCACCAAAACAAAGCAGTTTCAGGAAAATGGAGATAACTCACTCCAAAATTAATAGTTTTCAATCAAACCTAAAGCATTTGAAAGTATACTCAGTGCCCTAAAATACCATGTAAGTATTCAACCAAGATCTAGAGTTGTACGGACTGTACCGACCAAGCAAAGTTTAGGAAAATAGGAAAAACATGGGATTTTAGACCACCCGGTAGTAAAATGAGGATATATCACTCAATTCTCAATGAAATAACACCATTCCAATGCCAAAAGAAATATTATTAAATTATCTATCCATCCATTATAGGCTTGGAGTGTGGAACAATGTGTATAGGTCGCACAATGCACGTGATCAACAATTTCTTAATGGAGAACACAAAAAAAACAACAAATTTCTTATTAGAAACTCATTCCAAACTTCTTCAACAGCCTCCCCTTCAAGATATTACAACAATATATCATGCTACCACCTAAAAAATACCTCTTGGGGTGCCTATAACTGACCACAAACTAACTTAACCCTTACATATGCTTAATTTTGCATTGTTTGACAATTTGTTAACAACAAACACAAAATAATGCAACCTTTTGCATTTTTGGAACAACTAACCTTAAAAACCCCCCAATTACATGAATAATAGTCTCAAAGACCTTATTTAACATTAATTTACTCAAATACCCCTACATTCCTGATGCCTTCCTTCAAAGGATGAATTGTTGAAATTGTGTGTACTGGGTGCTCTTGCACTAGCTAGCTTGAAAAGAAAGGGTGATGGGAAATGTTATTTTCCTCGCAATGATTGCAAGGGATTAAAGTAGAGAAAAATTTTAATCACAACAACTGAGAAACATTCTAGGCAGCATGGTCACATTGAAAGGGGCATGATTATCGTCCATTGGTAAGTTGTTCATTAGATGTGTTTATATTGATTGAATTTATAAATGTTTATATCATTTTAACATTTTATATATATATATATAAGCACTTGATTATCACGACCTGGAGAATGTGGTTTTGCAAGAGGACAAACATGGAGCTGTGAATATCGAAGATGAAGTTAATGATCCTATGGAAGAAGATGATCATGTGCCAGAAAACACAGTTGAAGATGATGGTACGCATATATTGATCCATGACACATTTAGTGCCAAATTTGATCATGATGATTGAGATGACTTTGATGATGTTCATGATTTACCTATACTTGAGAAGGCATATGAGCCCCTTTATGAAGGCTCCCAAACAACTCTTCTCTTTGTTGTATTGTTGTTGTTGAAGTTGAAGGTTATGAATGGTTTATCAAACATAGTAATCTCATAGATGTTAAGGTATGTCATATATGTAATATTTTTTCATCTATTTTAATTGTTGTTAGTTCATCACTAGTAAATAAAAGATGAAATATGTACCATTAATATTCTTTATAGCAACAAATTATTTTTTGTTGTAGATTGATTGGTGAATTTTTGTTACCAACATCAAATATTTTACCTCAAACATACCAAGATTTATCTAGCATTATGAAATATATCGGAATGGAGTATCAAGAAATAGATGCATGTCCCAATGATCATATTATATATCATAAACAATAGGAATTTGCAACAGAAAGCCCGAAATGTCATATCAATAGATATTGAACAGATCAACTAACAAAAAAGGTGCCTCGCAAGGTTCTTTGTTATATTCCTATTATTCCATGTATGCAACGATTATTTAGGTGCGAAAGCTTAGCGCAATTTATGGATTACCATGCACAAAATAGAAGTGGAGATGACATTCTTCAAATTCCTATGGATGGTTCTGCATTAAGGGACATGGAGGAAAAATTGTCACACTTTAAAGAAGAACCTCATAATATCAGGCTTTCATTGGGAGCAGATAGTGTCAATCCATTTGGAGAGCTGAGATCTATTTACTTGGTGTGGCCTGTTTTTGTTATCAACAATAACATTCCTCCATAGATGTCAATAAAGAGGGAGCACATAATGTTTTCAATGATTGTTCCAGGTATTTGTTTACATCAATTTTCTTTAACGTAGTAGCATCTCATTTGTCTTATTTGTTGCATAATGACTTATATTTTTTTCATTCAATAGTCATGTACATTAATTTATATATATTGTAGTAAAATGGTTATAATAATTATGTAATGTTTATGTTCATTCAACTAGTTAAGTACTAATTTAAAGATATGAATGTATATATTGAGCCTCTTATCGACAAGTTACTAAAATTATGGAATGGCATCACTATGTATGACGTCTCTAGACCAATATGACAAAGAAAATTTCAATTCCATGCAATGCTTGTATCGACAATTCATGATGCCCCAAGGCTAGCACATTTTTGTGGTATGTTATAACATTAGATTGCACTTTAACAATATTTAATTTTATGAAGTAGATATCATGCATGTTTTTAAAATAATCTATTCACTATATATAATTATAAAAATATACATATTTAATCCAATTATATATGATCTTGCAAGTCTTCAAACAAAGGGAAAATTTGCATGTCCAATTTGTGGTCCAAAGATGAAATCTCATCATTCAACAAGTTTAGGAAAGTAGGTGTTTGATGAGTATAGGAACTTCCTCCATAGAAATCATAAGTATCGAACTACTAAAAAACATCTTTTCAATGAGAAAGAAGAGACTACATCAAAACCACGAAGAATGACATCTCACTTATGGACGTTGGAATATAATAGAATTAATCATCAAGGTTATACATTGGATCAAATTGTTTATCTATCATATATGATATGTTTTGAATTTATATTTTTATATTGTGTTGTGTTTACTAATGTTGTAATTGACAATGATTGTTGTTGTTAATTTGTTTAACTTATATGCTTCATGAAGGTCATCAAGGCATTAATGGTTGGCTTCCACAGGGACTGAAAATTTATCCTAGATAATTTAGTAGGTTGACCTACTATGAGAAGCTACAAATTGTGCATTTATTTGATACAATGCATGTTAGAAAGAATATAACAGAAATGTTATGGAAAATATTGGATGGAAGGCATGACAAAGAAAAAATTGTCAAAATTTGTAGTGACATTTAGGAAGCCAATCATGCAATGAAAAATGTCATTCAATTAAATAGCGATGCACACCAAATTAATATAAGTTCCCTTCCTTGGTTATTAATGGAGCAACAAAGCAATTCTATAAAATAAGTCATGTGAAAAAATTGATTTCCCACAGGATTTTCTGCGAACATAAACAATATAATAACAAGGAAAGGTGAATTTTGGTCAGGGATGAAAACGCATGATTGACATACTTTCATTAAGGTAATTATTCTGGTATATTATATACAGTTGTATAATGCATGTACTTTTCAGTGTATTTTGTATACTACTTTTGGAAATATTATGAAAAGATCATTTTATAATTGCTGCAGTACGTTCTACCTATATCTCTCCCAGAAAACTTTGACAACAATGTCAAGCAAGTTATATATGATCTTGGAAAATATATGAGGTGAGTAGCAATATTTGTTCAATTTGTTGTATACATCTTATAATTTCCATTTGTTTTACTTGTTATGTAATATACTGTATATTTTTGTTAAATCTCGTTAATATATTTGTGCCTTGAATCACTTGTAGATGGCTGTCATTTAAAGAAATTCATCAAGAAGATATAAATTATTGGAAGAGAAAAATTCCTCGTCTAATGTGTGAAATAAAAAAGTGTCTACCTTTGACATTTTTCAGTGCACAAGAACACTACATCAAACACCAATTTGAGGAGATTGAATTGTGTGGACCTATATACACAAGGTCAATGTGGATGGTTGAGAGGCACTTAAAATTTTTGAAGGATTTGGTTAGACAAAGAGCACATCCGAAGGGTTCTATGGTGGAGGGATATATGGTATACTAGACCATGGTGTACATTAGTGAATATCTTCCTATGTTTGCAACAAAGATCCATGTAGATCGCATTTGGGATCCCAATTCCATTAACAAATTCGAAGGGGAGTACTTGATGGGGAAAGATAGATTGAGGAATGTGAGAGGTAATTATAAGATGGTCATGGAGATTAATTGGAATACATTTTACATATGGTTTTTATGTATATTGTACTTATTTAATTTTTAATCTTCAATATACATCAATTATAAATTAAGGTTATATACTGTGGTATTTAACTAATTATACTTCGTTTGTGAATTTCAATTTTTTTTGATACAGCTTGTTCGAGAGTGGGATGCACTACATTATCGCTGTTAAACAATCTTGATTGGATGACGGTATGGATTGAATGATGTCAACAACTGGTCACAAGATTAACATCAGGTGTGGCTTCATTGGTTAAAGAAGCTCATTGTAATGGAGATTCCAATGTTACACAAAGGGAAATGATTTAGCATATGGTTTAAGAGATAAAAAGTACATATAAATATATTAATCACCCATATTATTTAATTATTTTCAATTATATTGATGTATATATATGTTGAGATTTTTTTCTTTGCATACATTCGGCCAAGAATAAATATGTTTATCAATGACGATATTGCAATAATTTTTACATGTTTGACATATTGCGGTGAAACACCACAAGGCTATGTGGTGCAATGGTCATAAATTTTGAATCAAAATGTTGGATGACATGAAGAAAACGTGTGATTCTGGTGCAACTACAGTCTTTTAGGTGACTAATGTTTCATCTAGAACATACATCCAAAGTCCGAGAAAATTGATACTATGGATTTTGGATGATATACTTGAGTGTGGATTTAAGTCTTTAGATTAATTTTGATTGTCGTCCTATGGTATAGGCTACGATTGAATGAAAATGATCCTAAGAGAGCTATTATTGAACATGATAATGGATTTACCATGGTTAATACAAGGTTGATCGAGTGAGCTAGAAATGAGCCCTATGTTCTTCCAAGCCAATGTGAGTAGGTATTTTACTCCGAGGTTCCGGTAAACTAGGTCTGGCCATTTGTTGTTAGACGTGATCCAAGAGGAAGGCCGGTAAAGTATAATGTGGTGGAAGAAGAAGATACCGAAGAACTAGAAGATGATGTAGATGATGATTAGGATCAACAGTTAGTTTATGATGTCCCTGATAAAGATGTCGAAGAGGAGGAACTAGATCATGATGATGTAGGAGTTAATGTTCATGAAGATGATATTTGTGTGGATGATGACATTATTGAAAATGATATCGATGATGATGATGATGATGATATGACCAATCCTTACAATGTCGAATCTGGATCGGATGATACAAACAAATAGCTGGATGAAGAAGAAGATAAATGACATTGAAATATATGAGTTATGCGATTATATTATCTATTTGAGATTAATTTCTTGATAGAATTATATTTGAATTATGTGGTTACATAATTAATTCATGATTTTTTTAAATTTTATGCCATTACATAATTAATTTAATGTACTTTTTAATGTTTGAAAGGTCAAAAAATTAAAACATTGCAATAGTGATGTTAACAACCTATAAATTACTGTGTTTTATGTTTTATGTGATCATAAAAGATTAAAAAGTTAGTTGTAGAGGTGGTTTTTTATTGGTTGATGTGGAAAGGAATTTAAAAGGCATAAAGTGACCATTGTAATGGTTGTTGATGGTTGAGGATTTAAAATACAAGCTCTTGCCATTCGAAAATTTGTGTTTTTCTTCAAAATTTCTATATTTTTCCTATTATGCAGCACTGTACGGTCACATGAAGCCATATTTTGATGTGAAATCAATTCCAGGTCATAAAGATATGTGTTGGCTTTGATTTGAATCTAATTTGAGGGCTTAAGACATTGATTTGAGTTAGAAAGCTTCATTTCTTTGCATAGAGTCTGGTTACCCTATTTTTGAGGGTTTTGTAATCCAAACATGATATAAAGGGGATCTTACACTTTTTGTGATTATTGTAGCTTGTGGAAGAGGCCCCATTGATACTGTTGTAATTTTAGGATGCATGAATAGGGTGTAGGATGAGAAATAAAGAAGGTATAGCTATTGTTCTCAAGAGTTTTGTGAAGAAAAAGCATGTGAAATGAGAGGTACTTTCTGGCCCGATGCTTGTTTCCTCCATTTTCTATAAGAAGGATTTCAAGGCCAGAAGTATGGGTTAGCAAGTTAGATATTTTTTGGTTGAGTCTAGGTAGAGTTGCAGAGAAAATTCTAAATTTCAATGGTTTTAAGAAAAAAGGAAATTTAGGTTTTGAGTCATTTTGTAGTAGGTTTTGAATTCATGGTGATTTTATGTTTTATGACAGTACTGGCATTTGAATTTAAATGATTAATTCAAACTCATGTCTGTCCATTATACATGCATATCTAAATTTTGAATAGGATAATCAAGGGTTGTCTCGTTCATCTCACTCTTGTGGTGTGTATGATTTATGTTTTGGCTTTAATTCAAGGAATTAATTAAAATACTTGAATGGGATTGTAGGTGGATATGTTTTGTATAAGGATTTGATAAGTAGTATTGGGTTAGGATACATGTTGATGAAATTGTAAAGAAATGTTCTCAAGGATCTTATATGTTATGTGCTAAATCTATCACAAATCCTTAGATTGATGTTTATGAATTTGACTCCCTCAATGGATATATGGCACTAATGTAAGTTGTACTAATTTGTATGGTTCGGTATTTTGTTTTTCTTTACCTAGTACTAGCTTGCTACAAATTGAAAATCAATGACAATTTTACACTGTAGAATGTGTTGTAGTTATCTCATGCTCCAAATAGTTGATAGTAATGATGAACAACCAATTCTATTAAGTATTATGCTATTATGTTGAGCTATTAAATGAGATTATCTATTGTTGTTAATGTTGTTTACAATAATGGTACAGAGGTTGTAAGAACATTAAGGAATCACCCTCTCGGGTCTTGTAGAGCCCAAAGTGTAGGAGGTCTTTAAAATACTCATCAGTTGGTCCAGGTCCTTCGAGTTTCCCTTGATTGGAATTGGAAATTCCATAAGTAAATTAGAAGACCAACCTGGTTATAGTAAAAACAACCAACAGGTAGAGGGGAGAGACATAGAGGGATTCAGTGAGAGAGAGACAAAGGGAGTGGGAGAGAGATAGAGGGTAGAGGGGAGGAAGATAAGAGTGAGTGAGAGAGAGAGACTTGAGAGAGGGAAAGGGGGTATGAGGGTGAGACTTGAGAGAGAGAGGGAGGGAGTAGGAGAGAGATAGAGGGTAGAGGTTTAAGCGCAGAGGGTTTAAGGGTTTAGAGTTTAAGGGTTTATGGTTGAAGGTAGATGGGAGAGAGATAGAGGGAGTGAGTGAGAGAGAGACCTGAGAGAGGTAGAGGGGCTAGGAGGGAGAGTATTGAGAGAGAGGGAGGGAGTGGGAGAGAGATAGAGGGTAGAGGGTTAAGCATAAAGGGTAGAGGTTTTAAGGGTTTAGCGTTTAAGGGTTTAGGGTTTAGGGTTTAGGGGTTAAAGGTAGAGGGGAGAGAGAGGAGGGAGGAGAGAGAAGAGAGGGAGAGGGGGTAGGAGGGAGAGTATTGAGAGAGAGAGGGAGGGAGTGGGAGAGAGATAGAGGTAAGAGGGCTAAGGGTAGAGTGGAGAGACTTAGGAGAGAGAGAGAGAGAGAGAGTTAGGAGGGGGAAGGGAGAGGGGAATAGGGGAGGAGAGAGGGAGAGAGAGAGAGACCTAAGAGAGGGAGTGGTGCTAGGACAGAGAGACTTCAAAGAGAGAAAGGGAGGGAGTAGGAGATATATAGAGGGAGAAAGGGTTAAATGTAGAGGGTAGAGGTTTTAAGGGTTTAGAGTTTAAGGGTTAAGGGTTAAGGGTTTAGGGTAGAGGGAGGGAGGTACATGGAGTGAGAGAGAGAAAGAGAGAGACACTTAAGAGAGGGAGAGGGGGTAGGAGGGAGAGACTTGAGAGAGAGAGAGGGTAGAGGGTTTAAGGGTTAAGGGTTAATGGTTTAGGGTTTACGGTTATGGGTAGTGATGGAACTTCAAAGTTTTGTTCTCCATGTTCTATTTTATCCTACCTTGTGTCTTTGGTCATCTATGGTCTTTAGGAAAAGCCTAAGGTTGGGGTTTTACCTTCGTCTTGATGTAAAACCCTAGTGTTCATCTTACACCTTGGATGGGATCTATTTGGCTGTTACTTTTTGGGAAGGCTTTTAAATGACTTAAGCCCCATCGCTTCGTCTAGGTTGGGCCCCATTTTGTTTTATCATTTTATTTCCTTTGCCTAAATTTATTTTTCCTAAGCCTTTTGTTGGTCCCGTGTTCCCTTGTTAAAAAAACTTGTCATTATTTTTCATTGGCCTAGTGATGTTCCCTTATTCCTTTAGGGGAGAGGGCCTAGTAGTCATGCAGGCTAACTTTCTTAGCATGTACCAATTGACTAGAATATCGTAGAACCTTCATTTTTTTTTTGAAATTTAGACTGGTCTCTTATTAATCTATAAATAAGGTTTGGAGGAATGACTTATCATGCAACTCACCACATCGGCAGATATTTTGAGAAGTTTCTAAAATTTGACTTTTTAAATGTTCAACCAAAACTTAATCATGGAACCCCAATAGTTGAACAAAAAAATATCATTTGTTGCTTGTAGAATATCACATTTTTATTTAAATTAAAATTAATATACAACCTAAGTGGACCGAATACTTATTGATAACCATAACTCTTTGATATCTCCACCTTTTATATTCAACATATATGGACTAATAGTTGAACACAAAAAATCTATTTGTTGTTATAAAAACAACACATAATTATTTAAAATACAACTTATATTGAACAAAAATGGACCAATAGTTGAACACTAAAACTTTTTGAAAATCCTTCACATTTCATGGGAAAATACATTTTATTTATTGTGCTCACCTTTTATATTTGTGATAGGACAAACTATTAATATAAAATTATTCAATGCTTGTACATGGCTACCCCAATTGTTGTACACATAAGAACAATATTTTTTCACTATGATAACAATACTTGTTTAAATGAGTGTCTTATTTTATTAAATGAGCATTTTTTTTAAAATGATATACTTATAGTGGAGAGCTATGATATTTTATTTGAAACAAAAAAAAACTTATTTCACTTCATGAATGTATTTATGTTTTTTTCATATAACATTTAGAGGTTCTCATGTGTTCAAGTATGGGTTCATTTTTATCAACATTTGGTTTTTTCTTTATTTACATTTGGACTATTTATTTACAATATATAGTATAAATATGTGGTAAGACTGGGTATTATCATCACGATTGAGTGTGCGACTATTGGACCCCGCACGACTACTGGGCCCTCTTCCCTAATAAATGTTCTTATTTTGCAGAGGGACAAGTTCATATGGTTGTAGATCAATTGTGTGATCTCAGTCATTCCCCACCATCCCGCGATGACCCCACCACAATTTCTTTATTGATTGTGATATCACAGGTGAGCGCCACATGTCTCATCTAGTGAAGCCAAAGGAATGATAAATTCTTTGATGCATCTTTAATACATTATGTTGTAGGTTACTAAAGCAGTTATAAGATGCACACATTTTAAATCAATAGAGATGTTATAATCTAGGTAGAAAGGTGATCAATGGTTAATAACAAGGTTGGTGACTGTGTTGAATGAATAGGATTACCAATGGTTGAGATCCACTATTTCCCGCCATCGCATGATCAAAAGTTGTGAGGTCTTTATTGATTATGATATCACGGGTGGGCACCATGTGGATCTCCTTGGCAACGAGTAGTATGGTGGGCCCCTTATTGCCATGATGGAGACTATGTTAGTCTGCTTTGAAGGCAGATGTCCAATGATCTAACCAAGGTGAAGGATTTATGGCTAATATTTGAATCTGCTTCATATGCAATTTGAGTCATTCATGCAACATGAAATTAAGCTTTAATGGCATCCATGACATCTACTGCCATGCTTTGATCAAAATAAAGAAACTATTCTTCTGCTTCTGGTATCACAAAGCATTCAAAACATCTTAAATGGGGATTGTAAGTGGATATGTTATAATTTGAGGCTGACCTACTTGGTTAGTCATCGACCCCTTAATTCACCTCTTGAGCCATTCAGCATGTCAGTTCACTAGCCCCATTAGCCTAAAGAATTGGTCACCATTTTCCCATTGCATTATGTCTTCTCCTAAAGTTGGGTTTTAATTTTAATCTGGTGACGTAAGCCTAAGCCATTAACCCTAGTGGTCATGTCACCAATGGCTTAGCCAAAGCCTTTCATTAAATACTAACTGTGCAATGTGTAGGTTTTTCAGATTTGAAGATATGGGAGAAGATCTTGATCGTACCCCGCAAGCTCGTAGGCCTTAGGTGTCAACCTACTATTTTGTATCAGGAGAGCAAAAGGTAGATGTGTGTCCTGTATGGAATGTGGGGCCCAATTTCCACTATTGACCTCATAACCCGTGGTTTTAGATTGACAACCAAGATCAAAAGCTAATGTAAATATTTGTCATTCCCTACTAGCTAATAGGAGGAAGATGAAGGTTGGTTAAAAGCCATGAGGTCAACGAGATTGCGATGCGTAGCTCTAGCCGTTTAGTTTGCAAAGTGCATAGGACTTGCCGACATGGTAGTTGGTTTTTGAGATGGATTAATGTTATTGGACATGAGGAAGGTCAACAATGCTTTGTTGGATGTCAAATTGAGTTAGCCTGAGATAAACCGTTTGATCTGCCAACTCTTCAGGAGATCAACAGGTAGTATTCAAAGTTGGAAAATGGCACATGGTGGTCGTTTTATCCTACAAGTGGTGAAGCATTAATGAATTATTCCTTGCTTGTTTAGTCATGTCAATCTCAATATCTGTGAAGATGTTGTTGGCAATCATGAAGGGTGATCTGCGGATTCTCATGCAACTCAAGTTAAATGGTGAAAGTACATATGCCACCAAATTTCCATGTTTGCACATGCATTTTTACTAAGCATTGATGAAGGTTTCCATTACCTCGCACAATAAATACAAGATGAATTAACTACTAATTGTGTCATTCTTGTAGCAGTTAGAGCACTTTCTGGGTTGAGTCTAATCAAGTTTCAGTGCTTGTTTGACAAGAGAAAATGAGTAAGTTAGTAAGGAAGTCTGTTCATTTGAGCTCACAAAAGCTCGGTCCTGCTATTTAGGAAGGTGCTTTGGTTGACAAGCCCAGGATTGTGCCCACTAGATGTAGTAGAAGGTTGCAATTCCAGGACGTTGCTACTCAACTGGTAGATGACAAAGGCAGCCAGTCAGTGTGCTCTATTACTAGCGTCAGTAGGAAAATAAGGTATGGGAATGGCTCCTTTGGATGCAAACACTCACCCATTGACCTTACGAGCAACACTTCTAATGGTGCAATCGAGACCGACCCCAACTACTATTGGTATTTAGCTCTCTTGAATCATGATCTTCCCTCTAATGAGGAAGTGATATCTATGGTGCCATTGGTAGTTAAAACCCTAAGTGGATGGACTAGAACTGTATTGGGCAATGACAAGAAAGAAGAGGAGGTTGAGGTTTCCTCTCCTCCTCTAGCAACAACTAGAAGCGAGCGTGTATACTGGGGTTTGAGTGTTGGTAAGGGCAGGGTGGTATGTAAATAAGAAGTTGTGTGGGATGTAAAATTTTGTGTTGATGATGTTGTTTGGTGGTGTTGGTTCTACGTGTGTGGAAAATTTTGATGTCGATTGTGTGCCTTTGTGGCAATTTGGATTCCTAGTTTTTTTGCGTGGGTAGAGACAAAGGGGATTTTGATGATAATTTGCATTCCCTTTTCTGATTTTTAGTTACAACTTTAGCTTTCCCTAGCTGCACTATGTTTTGTAGATTCAACGCGTGGTAATTTTTGAAATGAAAGTCAAATACAATGGATATTTTGTTC
>VDFB02038042.1:0-40238 GCA_007258455.2 Sequoia sempervirens | reverse complement strand
CATGTTTCTGAATTTCTCTTTTTTATACATAAAAAATGAATGTTATGTTTGAACAGGGAGTTACTAAACCTATGTGCGTGAGTTATTCTACATTATTTTCATTGTTTTTATAAAATAGAAAACATTATTTGTTTTTTCTTTTTTTATTGGCTAATTGCTCTTGTTCCTGTGACTTCCATTTTCATTTAATTTATAAGAAATAGCTGGCATTTGTCTAATGCATGTGCTTGTGAATGCCTGTTTTATATTTTTTATATGTTGTAAATTGTTGAAACTTACTCAGAGTGTTTGTTAATTTTGTTGCAGAGAAGCAGCAAGCAAATTCTCCAAAGAAGAACAGATGTTCATGCACAATTCTGTAAAGGAGATAATGGTAAGGGGGATTATAAAGCTGGCGGAGTTTTATAAGACCCCTTTTGAGTATGAAATTTGTATGTACTTTGTATTGTTATTGTCACAAGATCCAGCAGACTTGGCTGCAGTTCATGCAGAACTATTATTTTAAAACTTTTTTGAGCATTTCTTCTAGGTTTCAGTGTTTAGATGCTTGGTAAAAGATTTGTCTGAAAATTCCATATGATCAGGATACTCTTCAATGTTACTGACATCCTTTTCACAAAGAACGCCTCGTGTATACGGGTTGCTGTTATTTGTCTTGATCGAAGATGCCAAGAAAGAGGCTAAGTTAAAGGTAATGCCCTTTTCTGAAACTGTGGAGGAAGCTAGATTATACTATTGTGACTTACATGAAAGCAGGCGAAAGATGGGATGCTGCTGTCACTTAGGCCATAATTCATGCTTGAACTTCTCAGATTTATATCTGAGATTGAAAATTGTATTCTATGTCACTGGAAAGTTGATGGAATCATCATATAGTGGCTTAGTTTTTAATGAGATATTAACAACTTTGTCATTATTATTTTGGGAAATCACATTCCTTTCACAGATTTTGACTGTACGAGTCATTTACATTAAATGTTGCTTCATTAGATTCGTTGAAAAAGGATTCTATGTTTTTGCAAGTTCTGAATGAACTAGTTATTTTATTTGAATTATCTTAAATTTTAATTGTATATGAAATTTGTGCAATAGTTTATTCTTGTTATTTGGAACCTATTTAAATGGTCTTTTCACGTCCACATTTCCTCTCGAGTCTGATAGTCCATCTATTATACCAAGAGCTCATTCCATGGAAAAATAATAATAAATTATATATTTTTTGAATTACTACATCCTTTTATCTGGCATGGCTTTCTTGTTTGGCCGCTGATGACTGGTTGTGACTTTAACCAGCTGCAATTCTATATCACTTTTATCCTTTAATATATATATATATATACACACCTTTTAAAATTTTTTTAATAATAAATGTCTGACAACGTAATATTGGAATTAATTTATTTTTAAATATTCACCGTTAGCTATTTTTAGTCCTTAGAATGTTCAAGGATATTAGTCTCATGCTTATGATTTCAGATTCATAGGGAGTAAATTTCTATATTGTTTTTATTGAACTATCATTGTGCTGTGTATATGCTAATAACATACATATATTGAATGGTGGGAGGATATTTTGGTGGCTATCCATTGGTAGGCGCTATTCCGGTATGACATTTTCTTTTGTCGAGGTGTCTTACATTTTCTAATCACACGCTCAATGTCAACCCATTGGTCCAATGCTTGAAGTTTAAAGTTTTGGGGCAGATCTTGTTTTTTGGGTATAGGTCATCATCACTGTCATTTTCCATGTCATCAGTATTTTGAGTACAATTCCATGGCCAATTTTTCTAATACTCAAATTCTTCTGTAGTAATGTAAAGTTTGCTCTTGGTGCCTTCATTCGCCCAATGATAGTCTAGTTGCACATAATCCATCTACCTTGATTCCTTTCAGTGGTAGTCTTTGCTTCTCAGAATCCATCTTTCGATTTACTTAGACACATAAATGCATTCATGAATTTACAGTTACCATGAATACAAGGACTGCACATAGTGTGTAGTGGGTTTCAAAAGCTGATAACTGTGTATTTTAACTGCCCCGGTAAGTCCCTTTCCACTCTGCAAAATGAGGATTCCTTTGTGACTGATGTCGTAAGGCACTTTTCTCAGAGCCATGCAGCTTGCTTACACTTTATGGGCATCTTGACTGTGATCCCCATAGTTTTAAATCCTTAATGTAATCTAAAAAAGAAAAATCTTCTTTTGTTGATTACAATTTTAAGATTTTGATAATTGATAATTTCTGCTTAGCTACATACACTATTAGAAGCACATATCCACACCGAGATTCAAGTGCCTTAATTGACTATGTTGCAAGATTAACTGTTCCCGGCAATGCTTGGAAATAGTCTCTAGTTAAATTTCTTTTCATGTTTTGATACCATTTTGAAATCAATCAATTGGATCTCTTATCACCCCTCTCTTGGTATGGCAGATTTGTAGGGTGGACTTATGTTATTTGTTTTGTTACATTTCTTTATGAGGTTATTGTTGGCCGAGCAGGCAGTTTGGAGGAAATCAAACGGGCAGCCTATCATCCCCCTCTCGGTAGAGTAGATTGTTACATTTGTTTTTCTGTTTTGTTACATTTGTTTATGAGATTATTTTTGGTCGAGCAGGCAGATTGGCTAAGTATAACACTTTTAGTTATTTTTCTAGCTCTTATTTTTAAGTTAGGTTAAGAGGTTTTGGGCGAGGAACATCTTTTTTGGTTTCTAGCGGCAGAATCTATTAATGCTTGACTTCAGAATGCAGATACTGTAAATTGTTTGCCAACTTTAGATAGTTTTATGTAGACCGGTATTAATGCAAAGATATTCTTGCACTCTTACCTAGATGTCTTTGAGGCAATTCTGCATCCTTGTATTTAGTGTTTAGTTTTAAGAGAATGCAGGGGAGAAAACTCTGCATTTTTTTGATATTAGTTGGAATTCAAGGCTTTTTGACGTGGAAGCTTAGGAGTTGGTACCGGTTTACAAAGGAGTTGTGTTACATGTAGAATAGTGTAATGAATTGTTTCCTTTGGGATCGTTTGAGATTTGGAGGAATCCAAAGATTTGACAATATTATCATCATTGTGGTATTTACACAACCTGAATAACAGAAATTTATGGTCTACTGATTTCTTATCACTAAAGATTTGATCTATAATGAACTGCAACTCCAACACCAACCTGATTAATGGTGAAAAATGATGATACACAATATCACCCTTTCTCCAACTAATCACTCAAAGATGTCCTAGGAGTCCTAATTGGATTGACTAGCAACCTCACAAGGTGAGTCAATTCACAATGAGGAGGACCTAGGAGGAGGCTTTTTCAGCTTTAAGGGGTTCACCACCAAGCAAATGCTTGGAAAAGACAAATAAACATTCAACCTACAAACCCTAATTATGCAAGCTAAATGAGAGATGCAAATAATGAAATTATGCAACAGGGAGATATGATGTGTACTTGGGAAGTCTGGAGATGTTGTGAGGATTCTGGAAATGCAAAGAAGTTGCCAAAAAGTGCTATGGAGGACTAAGATGCCCAAAGTGGCGTATTAGTCTCGTTGCTGTTTTTTGGGGCAAATACGAAATCTTCGAATGTCGGAATCGGATCTGAAGGAATCTCTGAAAAATATGCTTGGGAGGACTAAGACGCCCCAGGTGGCATATTAGTCTTGTTCTGAATTTCTAAAAACTCTGAATATGATCCCGAGCTCCAAGGTCTGCACTTGCTTCCTTTCCGATCTCAGGTTATGAAACTTCCAGATTTGACCTGCAGGTGAGTTTCCGTGAAGATGACAACTTTGTAATGCAACTTTGCAACTTTTACAACTTTGCACTAAAAATGATCTTCAAGATTTCAACCTAGATCTGCAATCACAAATATGCAAGATGGGAAAAACTACTTGTTTGTTAGTGAATGGGGATTTGCCTTGGTCAAACCCCTTCTTGGTAATTAAACCTTGAAATGAAATAGAAATAATGAAGGAAATGGTGAATGAACATGCAATGCTACAACTCACCAAACCCTTGTTGTAAAGTCTGCAAAATTGTGTGCAATGGTTGCAATGGATATGAATCTTGAACCAAATGAATGATCTTGAATTGCTTTGCTTGAATCAAAATCCTACATTACAAATGTTAGCACAACACACACGATGCAAGAAATTCTTTGATACAAAGCTTGCATCTTGATGATGGCTCCAAATGCTTGATAGAATTGCTCTTGAATGCTCTTGTGAACTCAATTTGATATTATGAGTGCTCTCACAAAAGACTTGGATTAGAATGAGCGAATGAATCTTGTATTTATACTTATGCTTAATATCTCAAAATTACATCACACCAAGCCGACATATGAATTCATTAAATAAAAGAGGCTAAATCCTGCCAAAATTTGAAATTAAATCCCGAAAAATGACTCAAGGAGGACTAAGACACCCTAGGTGGCGTCTTAGTCCCAAGTCATGAAACTTGGGGCACAAACACCAAAAAGGGGCCCAATTAAGATGTCTCAAAATTAGGGCCCCGAGACCTTTGGGAGACAAAGACACTGTAGGTGGCGTTTTAGTCCCGACCCAAAAAGCAGGGACACATAGATGGAATCATTAAATTATCATTTATGCATTGGAGAATGTCGAGATTAGCTAGAAAAAGATGTAATTCATAGGGCTTGTGGACGCAAAATAGGACCAATTAAGCTATAAAGAAGCATAAATAAAGCAAGACAGACCCAAACAAGTGTAAAAATGCAAGGGTATGCATTTTACTACACTACACAACCATTCATCTTTGAAATGTAGTATTGATATGAATGCATTAATTGAGTTAATCTTAAGAATAGTAGGCTGATTGCTATTCATATTTCAGTCATCTACTTGAGTTTGTTGGATTGGACAAAATAGAGCCTTTCTGTGCATGATATCATAAATGTTGACTTGTATGTCTTGGTGAGTATTCTAGAATTTCCCATAGCGTAGTGCCTATCTTCTATATTAAACAAAGTTTGTACTAGGATGCTCTCATGGGTAGACACATTTGAGGCTGGGCTTAAACCATAAGATAGGATTAAATACATAACCTATAACGTAGTGACCATTTTGACTTTTGTCTTCTAGGGTGAATTTTGCGTTAATCCCAGTGTTACATGGGAATGCGTCCCCCCTAAAAAACTAGGCGTTTTCGAGACGGTGATGTCCTCGAGATGCAGGGATGCTTGGGAAATGTCCCCCCACCGCCTCCAAGTTTCCTCCGTTGTTACCCAAACGTTTCCTTAAAAGGGGGACGTTTCCTGGACATTTCTTCTCAGGGAACTCCAAAAGGGGACTTTGGGATGTCCCTGAGACTCCTAGATGCCCCTCAACACCTTAGGAAACTCACAGAAGACTCTTATGGTGCAATTTGATGATTTTTTTTAAAAAACAAAAGGAAAATGGTCACTTCAAAGGGTTAACCCTAACCCTAAGTCAACCCCAACCCCCAAGGCCTCTCAAAGAAGTTATAAGACATATTGTCTCAATCTTATCCACAAATTCATTGCTACAGTCTAAACCTGAAGATGAAGAGTGAAGTGAGAGTTTGAGTTTGAGGCTTTGAGTTGCAACTTCCAAGGAGACTTACAAAGTTAGGAGCAAGCTTAGGAGAGAGCAAGCCAAATGGAGCTTCTTCATTCTTGCAAGGGGAAGAGGGCATCATGTGGGGTCTAACAGTTCCAATGATGAGGAGTTTGACATGGAGCTTGGGGATGATTAGAGGCATCAGGCCATTAGCCATTGACTTATGAGTCATCAGTCATTAGTATTACTATCTAGTATTTACTATTTTGTTTTTGAAGTTTGAAACTTTGAACATTGTTGATTGTAATTATGAAATTTTGAACTTTTAGTTCTTGTTTCAATGTCTATATTTTGATTTTCAATGTTCACTATTAAAATTTAAAAACTACTTCTAGTTCAATGCAATCATTGCTATGTGTTGAAACTTTACTTATTCCTTAGGCTTCTACAGTTATACATCTTTTTATAACTAATTTTTCAAGTACTATATGTATTTTAGCACCACTCCCTCGCCTTCCCCTCACCGCTGTCCCCCTACCGTTCCCCTGACATCCCCAAACTTAGGCCCCCTATCGTCGAAACCCGTCCCCTCATTCCCCCATCTCCACACCAAGAAACTCCATGGAACATAGGTTAATCCTAATTGAGGTGCTTACATTTATTTGTTTTTCAAATGCACATACTTGGGTGAACTTATGGAGTTTGTAATGTGTGAGGTGGTTGCACCTTGTGCATCTAGAGTTCCTACTAAAGCATTTTTTGCAAAATTGGCACTTAGTGAGGTGATCTCGCTATACATATTTAATAGGGTTAACGTTTAGACCACAAAACTAAGAAAAGATGCATCTTATGAGCACGTTTCTGGCTAGAGTGAATCTTGTGATGTTACTTCCTAGCAAGGTAACCATAATGCATTTTTAGATGGAGTCTCTATAGGTTGAACCTTGGGCAATTAGCTTTAAGAGTGCCAACCAAAGAACATTTTGGCTGATTGGAAAGGGTGGTAGATTATGGCATCTTTAGTTAGAGCCATGAAGTAAAGATCTTGGATAACAAATAGATGGTGATAAAAATCAACATTTTCTCGTCTTTGCAATGGTCAATTTTGGTTGGAGCCTTGAATTAATAATATAGGCAATGCGACGATTTATTGGGATTCAAATATGTAATTTCAAGTCAATATACAATGTGACTAGACCATATTAGTATAATTACAACATTTATACATCTTTTAAAACATAATTTTGTGGTCTGTTAATTTCTTATCATCATTCCTTTTGGAAACGTAGCGTTGCTATGCAATCAAGCTAATGTTAAGGATAGCATGTTCTTGATAAGATAAAAAGGAAAACAAGGGTCCTAATCTTATTACAAAGCAAGTCTGTAGGTAGAGACATATACAATGACTGTCTAGATGGGAGTAAGACACAAATGTAACCAAGCTGCCAAACACAAACAAACACAAATACAATGGAAATGCATGAAACACAAGAGTACTTAAGGATCCAATCTAAGCAAAGTTTGGCCCAACCCTACTTATTCTCACACCCTTCACTCTAGTATGAGATTGGGAGACAAATTTGGCTAGACGTTTCTTCTACTTTTGTACAATTTTCTATAGAATACTATTTACCAAGTCTTCAGATTTGGGAGAAGCAAGGAAATTCTCTTACAAAGAGCTCATCCATAAGTGCACTAGGAATATAGTAATATCGAGTGACTATCATAGGGGTAGGTTGAACGTAATTTGAAGCCAATGAATAGGAAATTGAGCAACCGAAGCATAAGGGAGGTAGGACTCACCTATGAGCAAGATTGGCCAAAGTCACACTAGTCATATGAGAAATCAAAGCTAGATGAGGAGATCCAACATCATGAGAAGATGTGTCATCCTAAGAGACTCCTAAGAGAAACCATCAACTAGAGAAACAAGTGTATGAATAGTCAAGTGATCTTCACACACATTTTTCCATGTCATTGTACCCTTCCATTGGGAAAGTGGACAATCAAAAGCTAAGTGGCCAATGACAAAAAAATGTCTATATTTGAAGGGGAGACCCTCATAGTCAAATAGTTGGGTCCAAGCTCTATCTCCTACCACCAAAACATTCTTCGTGAAAATGCTTGGAAATATCAATGTCCACCAAAATTCAGTCAAACATAAAATGACCCATGTAAGAAGTAGTAGAATCAACCTTAAAGAAATGACCAATAGTATTGTTAATGGCCTCACAGCAAAAATCTTACTAGAACTGAAGAGGAAGACTCAAAATTCAAACCCACACAAGTGTAACATTGAATGGTTTAGAAAGGGGTTGAAGGAAATAGTCAAAAAATTGATCAAGAGTGAATGCTCTCCACACATCCGTAACCTACCCTCAAACACCAAATCCTAGTCATTTGAGAAACAAAAAGAAACAATGAAGCCCCGACACCAAGGGAAGAGGATGATTATGCCCCCAACGAGAGGCTTCCTGGAATCCAAAAACCCAATTGTATAAATTAAAAAAGGAATGCCATAAATTATTATATATATAAACCAAGCCCCTACATATATTCAATTCATTTTTCAATCACATCTTGTCCACAAATCACCACAAGAGAAGGTTGTGCACAGGAAAGGGGCACTGTCTATGGAGGTAACAAAATGACCACAGAAATCCATGCCCAAATCCATATCCGTCAGAAGAAGCCCGTATTTGTCAGCAGAAATCCTCGTGTTTGTTAGGGAGACTGCAATATTTTTTTTCCAAACATAAAAAAACAAACTCTTAAGTTAAATTTTTTCATACGATTTATATTTTCATAATATAATTTAGTCACTGGAGGGCATTAGGAAACCCCCTATACTGGTAATAGCCGCATAAAAATGGCGACCTGACCCCAAAGTAGTGTTTTGACCGTGACTAAGAGAAGTAGACCCTGTTTCAGCACCTCCTACTCCATTGCTAAAAAACAATAGACTTAAAACCAAAAGAAAAGTATCACAGCGACCAGAAGCAGTCCCCATAGCAGGCAAATGTCGTTGCCAGAAACATCGTGAGCGTCCGCAACAGACTTAATACAAGCATTATCGCGTCAACTAGGAGAAGCATTCTGTAGGGAACTGGCAACGTTACTAGCCCCAACAACTATACCGTTACCAGAAGAAAAATAATGAGTGGCCAAAGTAGAGCCAATGCCATTGCCAGCGGCCGCAGCATAGTCAATTGCAGGAATCAACACGAGAACCCTAAAATTTGAGCTCGCAACCAAAAGAGGTGTAACTCCCGGGTTGATACAATCACCATTGCACGCACTGGAGGATAGATGTGGCGACAGTAAAGAGGTCGAACTAGGCTTCAGGGAGAAGCAAGATTGCCATTAGGATAGTATACTGTTTACTTAAATTTTCATACTAAATCCTTCACTTGAGTTTTGGTGGAGTGAACAAATTAGGCCATTTTGTCATGACCTAGGTGAATCTTGGAGAGTTTCCCACATTGTATTGACGGCGTGGCTTAACCAGCACACTCCAAGCGTTGACCGCTTAGGTGGCTGGTGTGGGGCCCTCTAAACCCGTCCCGTTCGCCGTTCCCCATCGCCGTTAACTCTCGTTCTCCGTTACTCCCGCACAAAGTTCAATTTTTAAATTTCGTTTCTCCCGCCCGTAAGATCTTCATATGCAAGTCCCCAACAATTTTCATTTGCACGCCTACTCCTGGCTTGTGCCAAAATGCGAGCTTTGGAACAGGTTATGGACATCCATTGAAACGTAATAGAATGGCGATTGTTTTCAGATATCACAGTTGGAAATGCTCTGGTAAACATGCAAGCAAAAATGTGGAAGCATAGAGAAGGCACGCGAACTGTTTGATCGGATACTTCAAACAAATGCGGTCTCATTGAATGCAAGGATTGCAGGATATGCACAAAAAGTCTTTGTTGAAAAGGATTTACAAACTTTCAACAAAATGCGATTGGCAGGTATAAAGCCAGACTTCGCAGCCTCTACCAGCATCCTCACAGCCTGTGCGAAAATGGGAGCTCTGGAACAGGGTATGGACATTCATCAAACGATGAATGATAGAGGAATTTTGCAGATGTTGTAGCTGCAACTACCTCGGCAGACATGTATGCAAAACGTGTAAGCATAGACAAGGCACGTAAACTATTTGACAGATCGCCTCCGAGAAATTTGTTCTCATGGAATGGCCTGATTGTCGGATATCCAAAATGTGGAAGCATAGACAAGGCACCTGAACTATTTGACAGAATGCTTCAAAGCACATTTTTCTAATGGAACGCCTGATTGCAGGATGTCAACACAATGGGTTTGTTGAAAAGGCTTAGAAACTTCCAACCAAATGCAATTGGCAGGTGTACAGCCAGACTCTCCCAGTCTATGCCAAAGAAATTTGGTCTCATGGAATGACCTGATTGTAGGATATGAAAAATGTGGAAGCTTAGACAAGGCACCTGAACTGATTGACAGAATGCCTCAAAATGCATTTTTCTAATGGAACATCCTGATTGCAGGATATCAACAAAATGGGTATGTTGAAAAGGCTTTAGAACCTTCTCCTTCCTAGATTCCTCAAAGGAAACTAGGTTGCAATTCCATGCACAACGAACCTACAAATGTCCTGACAAGGGCTTAAATTTGATGGCCGTATGACCGTATTTAGTCATTTTAGCTGTAAACTACAATTAAAATTTTAGGAAGACTGTATTACTTGAAAGGCAAAATTTTAGTTATTTCTATGTAATTATTCCTATATGTGTTTTTTTCAATCTACATATATTTTTCTTAAAATAGATAACCTTTAATATTTGAAAGGCAACTTCAAATAAATGACCATCACAAAAAAATTGCTTGACATGCAGGGTCAACTGTCAAATTTAAGCCGTGGTCAATTTTAATTATTATTTTTTAGCTTTTTATTAAAATTTTAGTGTATATGATGTAATAGTTTTGGATGGGCAGTGTATTTATAGAGAATATATTTTTAACAAGTAATGTAAGCTATAGATGTATCAATGAATTGTTTTGCATTCTAAATCATGGTCTCATTTTCTTTTTGTATATCCTAGTTTGAATAATCAAGCTATCTATTTTTATAAAAAAAAAATTTGTATTTTTGTGTTGAACTTTTTTTTAAAATATTAATATACTCTATATTTTGTGAATTAAAAGAACATAATACTGTAGGAATTTTTTTTTGTTTTGCCTTACATTGGCATAGTTTCTCAACTAGATGATAGGTTAGGTTTTGTCAAGAAAAATACATGATTGAATGTGCAATTTGATAGGAAAATTTTGACTTATGTGAGTGTAATTTTAAATTTATTGAACATTAGTTTAAGTTTGTAAATATGTTTGTATGACAAGTAGTCCTAATTGATTGGTGACATGTAAAATATGAGATATTCTTATGAATAGTTATTTAAATGTTAAAGTTTATATTGAGATGCAAGTGAATAAAAGATATCTAAAAAACATAAACTATATAGTAACCTAATAATTGTGAGGCTCTTTTGTGAATCCATGGCTAGTATGATTTAGTATAATAGGAAGGTTATCTATAGCTTAGAAGGCTAGATTTCATATGTAACTTCTATAGTCAAAGATCCTATAATAGACGTTTGGAATAAGTATTAGACAATATATAAATATTAGATAAAAAACATTAATGCAATATTTATAGGATATATATAATTAATAAAGGGTATTGAAAATTGGGTTAAAAACATGGATAACTTGTTAAATTTAAGATTATCATTATCAACCTATGTCATTAAAGGTATAAAAGAGTTGACAAGAAAAAAAGTTATAATAGCCTAAACTTTATTTTTTATTTTATGGATGCTTAGGTGAGATATTTTTGAGAATAAATATATTAGGGTCATTAAGTGATAATACATTTTATTTGAAATATGAATCTTGAATATATAGTTTCATAAATTTATCTTTTTATGGGAATATGTATGATAAAGGATATTCTAAGAGATGGAATGTAATATGGAAAATGGGTCCTTATTGGCTAGCTTTTTTATTTAATCCTATTTTATATTATATTCAAAAATCTCTAGAGGATAAAGTGAGGATAAGAATTTTAGTATTTCGTATGTATCTTGGGATAGAACAAGGTATGAATCTTTAAGTTTAATTGTGTACTTAAATCATGGTCTTGGAAACTAGTCAAGATACTTATATATAGTTGTTATGTTGTACAATAATTATGTTTATCCTTATATGATTAACCATATTTATATGTTTTAAATTTATGTATTCATATTTCTTATTACTTAGAACATACATAATTTACTTATTTTTATAATAATGTGTTAATTCCAATGCTATGGCTACACTACATCTTGTTGTGTTTGTTGAAATCTCAAGCAAGGGATAAAATGGGAGTGTAAGAAGCTTCAACTTTATTGTGCTTACTATGAATATTGGTCCCACTATAAATGCAACAAAAAAAATCCACAAGGTTTTGATGAAATTTCCTTGGTGTTGTCATGAACTACTTGAGAGGGTAAGAGAATGGTTGTTTCTACACATTTATTAGAGGTGAAATAGTTGTAAGCCTTTCATGATGTGTTGGATAACTTGGCTATGATGTATGATAAGTTTGATGGGTTGTTTTTCTTTCTAAAAGATACATTATTTGATTGATAGTATGGATGTGGTGGAGATGCTAAGTTGATATGTGCATTTGAGCATTACTTTGATAATATGTAGTGTTGGTGAAGATCTCAATTTTTTCCTTTGCAACCTTGCCTTGTAAAGTTTTGAATGAAATTATAAACAAGTTTCTCACCATCTCTTTACATGTTTTAATGTCTATGTAGTTGGATGATTTTTCATATTTTAAATAAAATATTTTTGGTTGTGTGACTTATATAAAATTAATGTATATGTTTTTTATTTTTGTTTTATAGCATTTTGTGTTGACATAGTTTGCTTTTAATAAATATTTTGTATTTAATAAATTATTTCACACCATTTCCATTAATATTGGGTCATTTGTGGAAGAAATTATGGAGCATTAGGAGATAAATTAAGGCACTTACAATGCATTAGATTGTTATGTACCTATGGATATGATTGTCATGTATTGGATTTGCACCTTGTTGAATGTGAAATTCAACAATCTAGTGAAACATGGGAATGATCCCAAGGTGTGGGTACTACCTCAAACGGGACCAAACCTCTGGAGAAGGCCGACTTCCTAGTTGGTTATCACTTACAACTTTCTAATTTTGTAAAGGAAAAGGGAGAAGGAAATGCATGAAGCGAAAAAATTGAAAATTAAAAGTGAAGTGATACACCAAACTTATGATGAAAAATGAAAACTCGGAGCTTTAAACACTTGGCTCAAACTGATAGAAATCAAAGTTTGCACAACCTATTACAATATGTTTCTGCATAAATATTTCACTAAAGGGCCAGAACACATTAATCAACAAAGGGAAGGTAAACTTCACAATTGAAAAATTATATTCATTCCCTAGACACAATCAGTAACCTACATAAACTTACATTTGCATAAAAGGTATAAATTTATGAGACAAAGCTAGAAGGAAAACAAAAAAATCTCACAAAGAGCTTGATCAATTGTTCAACATACACAAGACTGCAAGAACAAGAAGGCAAGAACTTCACCATTAGAAATAACCAAGGTATCCTTTGTATTCCATATCCAACTTGAGTTACAAAATATGCCAAGAAAATGTATAAGGACTTCAAAAAGTCACAAGTACAAAAGTTGCATATCAAGAACTAACTCCAAAATGAGTTCAAAATGAGAATATATCTCTCCACCCCAGGTAGTTGCATCAAAAAAGGAACTAGAAGCTTCTGAGCTCGAATGCCTCCAAAAAGCCTATTTTTTGGCAACTAAAGCCTCCCTAAAAGAGCTCCAATATGTTTGAAAAGGTCAACTTTGACTAAACCTATCATAAAGCATGCAAAAATGGGCCTAAATACTCTCTAACTCTCCAAAAAAGTGAGTAAAAGCCCCCCTATATTCTTGGCACATGTTTACCAATTGCAAATAACCTTCCCTAGATGCTTGCAAATCATAAATCAAAGCATATTCCTCCTTGACCATAACTTTGTTTGCAAACGTAGCATCCTAATAACATTTAACTTAAGTGATTTATAATGATATCAATAAGATAAATGTTTTACATTTAATAATTTTATGCAAAACAAAGATGAGTCTCGACCATATGGGAAATCGATGTAAAGACTAAAAGTCTAAATCTATACTAGCACATACCAAGGGACAAGCATTAGTTACATTGCCAAAGTTTAAAATAAAAAGTAAAATACCTTTTTCTTATGTCGACATTTCTTTTAGGGTAAAACCCTAGCAACACAAACAATGAAAAAGTCATCTCATTTTGCATTTCAAGTTTCTGGAAAAAACTCAGGGCGCTGCCAAGGGTTTCAATGAAGCTCCTTCATGAAAAAATTTGAGGCTTTAGTGGGGATTTTCACATGTATCCTGTAGAACGATGAAAGTATGTTTTGACTCTTACTTTGCTCCATTTTTCTCCAACATTCTTCTATGTTTACTCTACATCTCATGGCCATCTTACAAGAAATAAACATATGCTTCGAATCTCTCTATGTGTTAATTGGTACCTCTGTATCTCTACGCCATGACTTTGCATTTTCTTTGAGAATTTACCTGAAGACTACTCGCCTTTTCTGAAGATTACTTTTTCAGAAAAAATTTGTGTAAATCTTTCCTATCTTACATGCACTTGTATAAATGCAATAATCTGTTAATGTAATCTTTTGATTTCTGCTTATGCACTTGAATGTAATGTAGGAAAGATAGAGAAATGTACCTTTCTTTTAGTTTAAAATCAAAGAGCTCAAACTAATTGAGCTAATAGTGAAATTAGGTAATAATGATAATTTAAGGTTTTAGGTATTTGGCTAGCTTTGTAGGCTATTCGTAAGGAAAATAATAACATAATCATGCATTATTAGGATGGATGTTATCTTTCCAACTAGGTGTAGGTGTGCATTTTAAGTAGCATATGATGAGCTTCAAAAGTGAATATAATCATATGATTGCTTCACTAAATTTCATAAGGAAAACAATAGCTAGAGTAAGTCCATATCAAGAACAAGAATTGATGAATTCTATCAAATTACTTCCAGCAATTAAAATATGTAAGATCAAGAACTTGAATGAATCATGAACTAGGAAAGTGACCATAGAAATATATGGTTTATGAATAAGACTTGTAAGGAAAAGAATGCAAAATATATAAAATGTGCCTCAATATATTATCAAGTACAAGATTATATTAGATCTATTCCCTATTAAAAAAACTTTTTGATGGGTGTTCAAGGCCACTCCTAAGGTACCAATAAAGTATATTAACAGCTTACTATGTAAACCCCATATATAAATAATCAAAGTAAGTATTAAAAAACACTATGAGGTAAATTCTAATAGCCTAGATTGAAACCACCATCCTATGGCTCTTTGCAAAAATTCAATGATCTAAGTCTAAATAATTTACTTGTATGGGAGGTTGTTGCTTGAATTAATTATAATAAATCTTAGAGCCCCATCATGATAATTTATCTATCAAGACTATCCTTTCAGACTAGCATTCTTTGCAATACCGAAGCCTATTTTTGTTTCCAATTTTTAATAACTCCTAACCATCGATTCCCCAAGAAAATTATTGACCCTAGATGTCTTAGAGTAAATATCTAATTGAAACATGTCTCATGAGGAAAGAAGCCTCAACAAGAGTCTTAAGTCAAGAAAATCCCATATTCATTACTCTATCAAGTGAAATCTAAGTCATCAATTGACCAAAGTAAATCAAGCAATGGTGCCTATCCTCTAAAGGGAAGTATGAATGTTGCCCCTTTAAAAACTAGAATTGACCAAAAGAAGTATAACAAAACTCTTTGAGGTAAATTCTAATATCCTAAACTGAAATCACTATCTTATGGCTCTAAGTTGCAAGTTTCAATGATCTAAAGTCTAAATAATTTAAGTATGGGAGGTTATTGCTTGAATTAATTATAATAAGGCTTAGATTCCCTTCATGATAATTTCTCTATCAATACTATCCTTAGAGACTAGCTTCCTTTTTAATATTGAAAGATATTTTTGTAATGAATCCTAACCATTAATTCTTCAAGAAAATTATTTCCTATTAATGTCTTAGAGTAGATCTGTAATGGAACTATGTCCCCAAGAGGAAATAAGACTTATCATAGGGATTTATTGATTTTGTAAGACTACATTCCTATATATAATGTGAGCAAAAACTTAAGCAGTTCAATTAAATAAATCTAGTCTAATTTTTGCCAAGTCCATTGGGCTATCCTATATGGTATCAAAGCATGGTTTAAATCTAAGGGCCTAATGGGACATTAAGGATAAAATTTTAGGTTTAATTTTGAGATTGATTAGGTATTGATCATGCAGCTACTCTATTGATGCAAGTAGTAAGAAAGCTAAAGTTCAAAAGTTAGTCTTTGTAGTGTATCAATAGGAAATACTTGTTTATAACTGTGGAACAATTTAACTTCAACCATGAGGAATAAGAAGAGAGAAGATGGTATAAGGATAAGAGTAGTTCATATATGGATTACTAAGCTCTAAGATGGAGGAAAAAGAGCAAGGGCATTGGGAGTAGAGAGAACCCAACAAAATAAAATAAAAAATGAAATATTAAAATCAATTGCAAAAGAAATACTTCTCATTTAGCATGAAATAAGAGATTGAATTTTGCCAAGGAAACTAACAAATTAATAGCCGGATAATATTGGAATAAGAAAAAAAGGAACTTAAAAGTGGGATGGAACATAGTAAATTCTAAGGAAGAAGCCATCTAAATAAATTGTCAAGAACAAATCCATCTCTTAAAGTTCATCATTATAGACTCTTTCCAAAAAACAATTTTCCTTGTCTTCATTGCATAGAAACATGCATGCTTATGATAATATTCTGTTTTAAAATCAACTAAATAAAAATTGTTAGCCACAATGTATAAGTTGTTGAATATGATGAAATGAATCTCCCACTATAAAATTTATGCATAAAACAAATACAAGAACTCAAGATTCTTAATGTAGTTGTGATTAAGGATTGTAAATAAACATTAGATGTGGCATATGGAATTTAGTCTTCACTAGCATTTTTGAAGTACGCAACTAATGCAAAAGTATTCAATTACTATCTTACCCCTTTCTCCTATATACATATAGACATATTGGGTAAACAAAGATCACAAAGTTCATTACAACAACCAAATATAATTGTAGTTAGGTTCATGAATTTATCTAGATAATATTCATTCATCTTTATTACAACTAGAGTTGTTCATTAATTCATAGAATGTAGGAACATGTGTTACCAATTTATTATTAAAGTCCAATGTACTTTTCTTGGAGGCCAACCCAAGTATCATGCTTACTTTTCCTCCTATCGACCATTACAATGAGGTATTCAACTTCATATGGGTGTTGTTGAGGTGTGTGGCCATTCAAATATTTTCAACCCCTTTGATTGGTGCAAGGCTTCTACCATCTAAGAAATTTTGTAGCTAATCTCTAGAACCAATCCAAGAAAACCATGGAATCCACCACATAGCTAATCTAGAAAAATTATGGAATCCACCACTTAGTTGATCTAAAACTCAATATCACTAGATTGATCAATTGACACATGCACAAGCATGCTTACATATAGACACACATGTCTCTAAACATTTGAGTCACAATTGCATTCAACATAATTTGGGGGGCTAAAACCACTTCAATGGGCCCTAACACATGCCAACAAGAAAATACCTTGATCACACTGTAGCATCTTGCTATACCAAATCAACTCTATCCAACTTTAAACTAAGATATCAACCATTCTAAGGAAACCTTGATAATCAAGGTAACACCTCATTATGGCTACACACTATTCAACTTGTCATTAAGATAGAAAATACCCCATCTCTACTAGGATGACTAGCATTTGAACATTTGATTCACCAAAATAACTATTATGTTACTTTATTAATGAATGACCATGGAGCTATCCTCTCCATAAAATGACAACTATACAACTCCATTGAGACCTAAAGGATAATTAACAATTTAATCCATGGAGTCTTTCTTGTCACTAGATCACATGTATATTGTGCTACAATAGATCAAACTCATACACAAGGATCCCAACTTAGGCATGAGACTGTGAGACTCATGAATTCACAAACATAGAATGACATATTCACACATCAACCACATTGAGAACTCTAGCCTGGACATAGATCATCATAATTTAATAACATCACAGATCTCATACATAATACATATCCAAAAAATACTATTTCATTAGTTTCAACCTAAAAACATAGGCCACAACCTTCCTCAACTCCCATGATCTCAAATATCTTCACTAATTTATATGATAAATTGTAGCTGTGATAAGGAAATGAAAATTACTTTTAGAATATGTAACTACATTTTGCATATATCTACCACAATAGTTACAACTACCTCTGACAAAATTCCTCTATG
Organism: Sequoia sempervirens; assembly: GCA_007258455.2. Lineage (NCBI taxonomy): Eukaryota > Viridiplantae > Streptophyta > Pinopsida > Cupressales > Cupressaceae > Sequoia > Sequoia sempervirens. Next base: position 22,145 of record VDFB02038042.1, on the reverse strand, counting down.
GATGTCCATACCCATTTGGCGTAGGCTGGGAGGATACTGGCAATGGTTGTAGAGAATGGCTGTACACCTACCAATTGCATTTGGTTGGAAGTTCCTAAAGCCTTTTCAACAAACCCATTGTGTTAATATCCTGCAATCAGGCGTTCCATTAGAAAAATGTGCTCTGAAGCATTCTGTCAAATAGTTCAGGTGCCTTGTCTAGGCTTCCACATTTTGCACATCCAACAATCAGGTCATTCCATGAGAACAAATTTCTTGGAGGCGTTATGTCGAAACAGTTCACGTGCCTTGTCTATGCTTACACGTTTTGCATACATGTCTGCCAGGGTTGTTGCAGCTACAACATCTGAAAAATTCCTCTATCATTCATCGTTTGATGAATGCCCATACCCTGTTCCAAAGCTCCCATTTTCGCACAGGCTGTGAGGATGCTAGTAGAGGCTGCGAACTCTGGCTTTACACCTGCCAATCACATTCTATTGAAAGTTTCTAAATCCTTTTCAACAAAGACATTTTGTGCATATCCTGCAATCCTAGCATTCAATGAAACCACATTTGTTTGAAGCATCTGATCAAACAGTTCGCGTGCCTTCTCTATGCTACCACATTTTTGCATACATGTTTACCAGAGCATTTCCAACTGTGATGTCTCAAAACAATCGCCATTCCATTACGTTTTGATGGATGTTCATACCCTGTTCCAAATCTCCCATTTTGGCACAAGCCAGGAGCAGGCGCGCAAATGAAAATTGTTCGGGTCAAAAACCTGCATATGGAGATTTTACAGGCGGGAAAAACAAATTTTAAAAATTGAACTTTGTGTGGGAGTAATGGAGATCTTACGGGCAGGAGAAACAACTTTTAAAAATTGAACTTTGTGCTTGAGTAATGGAGGATGAGAGTTAACGGCGATGGCGAACGGTGAAGGGAACGGGTTTAGAGGGTCCCACACCAGCCATCTAAGCGGTCAACGCTTAGAGTGTGTTGGTTAAGTCATGCCTGTATTGACTACCTATGTACTCAATAGTGTTTGTACTAGGATGCTTTCATGGGCGGATGCATTGAGTTTATGATATCTATATAATCATTATAAGATATAGGGGAAAAGACCCAATTGCCGCATATGATCCAATTAATGTTTATTCCTTGTTCACTTGAGCCCCCCAATAACTGTTACATTTTAGTCATTACAATTTTTTAATTATGCCAATAAAAAATTGGAAATTCACCAGTATATGTTCACTACATAGTGTGTAACTACCAAAAAAAAATAAAAAATTTAAACATATATTGGTGCATATATGTTTTCAACACAAGACAAGTTGCACAAAATAAAGTCAATTTTGAATTAATTAAAGTACATTGATGTTTACAATAACCACTCCATGCAAGTGGCTGAAAGCTTCAGCTACATTGTATTTACATGTATACATAAACAGTTAATGGTGCACAATGTTACGTAATTTGAAATATTATGAACAATTAATGGTGCACATTCTGACATAATACAAAACATTGATCAACTTTATGAGCTGTCAATTGCACATTCACCCACAATTCCCTTCACATCTTCATGCATTAACTCCATCTACTTCTGGTACCTGCACACATAGTTAATGGTGTAAGGCTCCCTAATATAACAAAAAACATATTATAATTCATATATATGACTGAATTTAATAAAGCCACCTATTTTGTCAATTAAACCAAATATAAAATTGATTTCCTAAAAGCCACGACAGAACTCGGGCATAAATGGCCACTACAAAATGAAATGACAAATTGTTTCTCATGAAAATTCAAATTTGAAACTCAACCACCACAATTCAATGCATTCAATTTACACATTCGAATGATTTTATAAGAGGGAATTTGCAGGGTCATTTTCATTACAAATTCTCTGCTTTCACTGAATATCCTCTGCAAAATTCAGAGCTTACTAAGGCAACTTCTACACATTTCTCTTAAAAGGGAGCTTATTCAGGTCGGTACACCCAAAATAAGTAAATTCATGTTTTTATTTATCAATATACTGGATTTACATTTATGTTGTTTGTTTCATTATTCAATATTCTCTTTTATATTTATGTACTTAGTGTTTATATTATTTTTAGGCATATTGTTTTACATTTACGTTGTCTGTTTCAATATTCAATATACTCTTTTATATTTAAGTACTCATTGTTTGCATTATTTTCAGGCATACTGTTTTACATTTATGTTGTCTGTTTCATTATTCAATATACTCTTTTAAATTTATGTACTTAGTGTTTACATTTTTTTCAGGCATATTGTTTTACATTTATGTTATCTGTTTCATTATTCAATATACTCTTTTATATTTATGTACTCAGTGTTTACATTATTTTCAGGCATACAAATTATTCTGTTTTCAGTCAGCTGTTCAACTTAGCATTATCCATTATTTAATCATATCATAGTTACATTTTTTTCAACTACATTCATCATGAAGTTTAATGGGTATATAGTTTTTGTCCCAATTTATTGAGCAGTTTTTGGATTACAATTTGCAGACAAATATATACATACACATATATATATATAGTCATGCCGTGTAGTATATGTATATATATATATATACAATCTGATAAGAATATATCATTCTCTACAAATACAATAATATATTCTTATCAGATTGTATATATATATAGTCATGCCGTGTAGTGTTTCATCATATACTTCCATACCATCAAATACTTTCACCTTGCTCTATGACTGTCCTTGCATTACGCTACTGTCCAAGTCAATGGCATGTAGTAGACGTAAAAATTGTCCGATGACTTGTGCTGATGTATACACATCATAACTCTCTTAGCCTGTAGTGCATGCCGTCAGAAGGATTCTAGAAACCATGGCAAATACCATGACTGGTGATTTCTTGGCAAATGCCATGAATTTAATGTCATGGAAAATGCCATGATTTCTATAACACTTCACTGCATTCTCTGTAGGCCAAAATAGCTCCTCTATTTCATACTCCTCGCAAACTTAGATGCATATCTTGTTTATCTATTTACCTTTCCCCTAAAATTTTCTATGTTGAACAATGGGTTTTAGTTGGCATTGAGGTTTCATCACATGAAGCTTCGCAGACAATGACATTTTTTTCAGATTGTACATATATACACAACATGACTGTATATAGATACAATCTGATAAAAATATATCATTGTCTACAATTTGTAATCTTTGTATTTGCAAACAATGATATATTCTTATCAGATTGTATACATACATACATACATACATATAGTCATGCCATGTAGTGTTTCATCATATCAAGCTATGTAGGGTTTACATGTGACTGGTAGAAATTTGATCCACCTCTCTTCACCTGCAATATTGTTTGTTCAACAGTGGGATCTTGTTGGCGTTGACAATGTTTAAGTGCATTTTGGTGTGTTTAAAAATCATTTCTCTGTATGAGATTAAGCGTTTTCCTGTAATCGTTTCTATTTACATGTGAATGGTAGAAATTTGATCCCTCGTGAATTATTTTGTCTATGGCATTGAGGGTTTGACTTTTATGATTTTTTTGGCATTATTCTATGAACCAATCACATGTAATGTGATTTAAACAGAACATTGACAAAATTTTGACCAAGTATAATCATGAAATTTTATGGGTTTCAGGATACGGGTTAATGGGTAGATGTTTTCTATTTTCAGTAATTATAATATGCACATGAAATTAAATGGGTTTACATATTTTGTTAGATTCTCTTTGAATCCCTACATTATAATCATGAAATTTAATCACATGAAGCTTCCCAGGAAATGATATGTTCTAATCAGATTGTATATATATTTTTGTAGAGAATGAATTGTTCTTATCAGATTGTATATATATCTATGTAGGCAATGATATATTCTTTGTTGCACTAACAAGTTATGCAATTCTTACTGTCCATACAGGTCAAGTGGAAAATCATGACACTTGCTAGAAGGACAAAAAGGGTTTTAGGAAGAGGACAACACGCCATTAGAGTCACTCATGGCGTGCACTTCATTGAATCAAAGTTTGTTGAGGAAGTGCATGCAATTCCCAACCAACAAGATGTTCCCGACTCTGCGGATGAAGCCACCAACACAACAAAAGCCAAACCTCCTGTTTAGCCAGATGTTCAACCTGTTGTGAAAATGCCCTCACCTGTACCCATTAGGCAGTGGACATATGCTAATATGGAAGGAGCAGTTAAAAGTGTTGAAGAACACAACATGTCAATCAGGGCAACAATATGCCACAGGTCTAGCAGTTTAAGGGCGTGGTTGTTAGGAGTTACCACCAACAAGAGGAGGGGTCCACTTACCATTTTATTTGAAGAGGAGGAGACTGAAGTTGTCCAATGGTGCAAGGACATGGTAGAATTGGGGCATAGACTACAAGTAAATCAACTACAAGCCACAGTTTCCCAAATAACTACAAGTCGACCCAATCCTTTCACAAATGGGGTCCCTAGGAGGTCATGGTGGGTGGGATTTCGAAGAAGGCACCCATATTTGACAATCAAAAAAATTGAAGGAGTGGACAATGATATCGATTATGGTTCATCCTTTTGTCGTGCAAGCATTCTACGACAACCTTGAGAATATGATCAACCTTAACCACTATGGAGCAAATCGAATATGGAACTATGATGAGATTGGTATTCAGGCTGGTAGGAACTGTGGTATGAGATTTATTGCCAAATTGGGTGCAATATGTGTACCACATTTGGTATCAAAAAGTAGAGAGTGGATCAAAGTGTTGGCTTGTGTAAGTGCGGCTGGGATAAGTATTCCTGGGTTCTACCTGTTTAAATCAAAGAGGCGCATGCATAACTATATCATAAATTGTGAGACAGGAGCATTGATGGCAGTCCAAGAACATGCTTGGATGACAAAGGAACTATTTGTCAAATGGTTAGACCATTTTGCAGCTAATATCCCCGGTGGGGTTTCACTGAAAAACATGGCCCTTCTCATTTTTGATTGTCATGGCAGCCACGTGACTTTCAAGACCATTGAAGAGTCAAGAAAATTAGGAATATACCTACTAACGCTACCTGCTCATACCAGTCACAAGCTGCAGCCATTGGATGTCAACATTTTTGCTCCATTCAAGGCATATTTTAGAGAGCAAAGAACCATTTGGTAAGCTACAAACCCGCATATTGATATTGGACATGAAGAGTTGGCAACTCTGGCAAGCCAAACTTTCAAAAAAGTGTTGAAACCAAGCAACAATGTTAGTGGGTTCCGTATAACAAGAATTTGGCCTCTTAATCGGTCAACCCTTGATAGTGACATGGGGCCAAGTGAGGGCTATGTTGTTGAAGATGATGTTTCAAATCCTACAACGGAAGATGAAGTAGTCACAATGGAAAATGAAGACGATGTTATGGCAGTAGAGACATGCTTGCATCTACTTGGTTACAATGAGGATGTAATAGATGGTTTTGTGAGGGAATATGATGCAAGGGATGTGGCAAGTGATGTTGTAGCAAAATGCAATGAGGGTGATGAAACTACAACACAAATTCAACCAAAAATCCAAATAGTTTTTGCAGATTTCCAACCAGAAGTTCAACTAGTTATTGCACCCTGCAATGAAGATACAACGACTACATCAGCAGGCCTGAGTTTTCCAACTCAAGTTAGCCAACCAGAATGGATGCATGAAGCAACCAAAAACCTTGGAGGGAAAATAAATATGACTAAGGAATAAGTCAACCTTTCTATTCCTTCCCCACCACACATTGATCCAACTGAAGTAATACATTACTTCACTACTGCAAGGAATTAGCAAGAGCATAGTGATGGCCAAAGTGAAGATGACAATGCAATTAGTGAGGAAGAAGCTGAGTTTGCGCCATGCACCCCACATGATGGATAGCAAACAAAAAGACCAAACATAAAATTCTTGAAACTTCCAGTGCAGAGGGTGCAAGGAACATCATGAGGAGGTCATTTGGGAGTGCTTCGCCTTAGTAGGTAGTCCCAAGTACTAACATCCGATGCCTTCATCGAATTTTTCAACCAATAAGAGGTAGAGAAGAAAAGGCAAGAAAAGTTGCAACAACATAAGGAGCAGATGTTGTAGAGAAAGGTAGAACGTGAAGCGGAAGTAATTCTAAAGGAAGTAATGAGGGCTGACAAGCAAGCAAGGAAAGTGATAGAAGATGAGCAAAAAATGATAAGAATGTAGGAGAAATCCATTAGATAGGAGCAGGCCAAGGCTGAACGTCTACAAAAGGCAACAAAAAAGAAAGAAAAACAAGCAAAGAGGATAAAATGTAAGTCTATAGTGGGGAATCCTATACCCCCCCAACACCCTATACTGCTTGATATGATGAGCATTTTGTCCCCAACCTTTACAACCATCAACAATATGCAAGTTGGGAGTGGCTCACAACAAATGGGATTGACCGCAGATGCAAGCCAGACATTACTTGCTCAAATAACAACATGCCTTCAAGGAGGTATTATCCAAGTATCACCTCCTACAAGTGGACCTGACTCAGCTATTGGTGGATATCTCATGCCACTTCCTTTTCCTAGCAATATGGAGAAATGATTATGTTCATATTGAATTTTGTTTTTTGATCGATGTAGCAGTATATTTTGGTGATCTACTTTGTAAATCATATCTATTTATCTGCTTCAAGTTATAATTGTGATATGATTATAAGATGTGATAATGCTACTGCTATTATGTTTGGAACTTCACATATGTTTAAGGTGAGAAGTTCAATACACGCTTTGAGTAATATTTTCATATGTTTCAAGTATGTTCTAGCCATGTTTTTCTATCGCACCACCCAATCAATTATTGTAGTTTGATTCAAAATATAACTATGATATGATTATAAAATGTCCTAATGCTGCTGTTTTTTTTTATTGGAACCTCAAATTTGTATCTCTTATATGTTTGATGAGGGTTTCAACCTTCTATTTTCTGTGGTATCACTAATTACACTATGTTTCAGTGTTTTTCAATAAAAAAAATCATAAAACTTTGATTGCAAACACAATTTGTAGACAATGATATGTTATTATCAAATTGTATATATATATTTGTAGACAATGATATATTCTTATCAGATTGTATGTATATATATATACATACATACAATCTGATAAGAATATATCATTGTTTTCAAATAGTAATCTGCCAAAAAATCCTTTGGAGATGATGAGTTTAGGGCTTAAAGATGTCGACAAACCGTAGTTAGGTAAACCCATACGCATGGTTTGATGAAGGCCTATGAGGCACGTGGTTAACAAGGTAATGTGGTTGGGTTGAGATTAAAGCAACCACCTCCTAGTAGACAATGATACATTCTTTGTAGACAATGATATGTTCTTATCAAATTGTATATGTGTATTTGTAGACAATAATATATTCTTATCAGATTGTATGCATATATATACAATTTGATATAAATATATCATTGTTTGCAAATTGTAATCATTGTATTTGTAGACAATGATATATTATTATCAAATTGTATGTATATATACTATATATATACATACAATCTAATAAGAATATATCATTTCCTACAAATTGTAATAATTGTATTTGCAGACAATGATATATTCTTATTAATTATTAGTATTAAAAAGGAACAAAACTACATATTAATTATCAGATTAATTATATATATATACATAGACACACAAACGCGCGCACACACACACACACACATATATAGCTATATATGTACATACATATATGCATAACAATATATATGTATGTACATATATACCTATCAATATATATATGCATATACATGGAGATATATATATATATATATATATATATATATATATATATACTCTTCTATATATATATACATATATATATATATATACATATATATATATATCTTACATATATATATATATGTATGTATATGCATGCAAATACCATTTAATTAATCTAATGCTAAACTAATTTGATAATTGTTGTATGTTATTGCTCAATTCATCTAACTTTTGGCCATGTATAAGACATTTGTTATAAGAAATCAAATTCTTGATGTCAACTAAGACCAGATTAAATGATCAGTCAGCTATCATCTCCTTCTTTCTCTCTGTGTGTGAAAATAATTATAGTCTTTCTATCAACATTCCCACATCAAATCATCCTTACAATATTGCATGCACAACAATAAGAGTTTTGATTGGAGCATTAAAATCCACAATGTTTTGATCCTTAGTATGAAGTTGAAAATAACAGTGTATATTGCATATGATGGCACCCTACATGGCAGTGCAATAGAAAGGACATATATATACATGCATATGCATGTGTATACATGTATATCTATATGCATATACATGTACATAGACATATATTTATTGACAACCATGACACGAAACTGTTTGAGGGTGTATATTGTAGGTCACATTAAATGTACTTTACAAAAGATTTGAGAACAAACGTGTAGAAAGATTTGAGAACAAGCGTATTCTTCAAAATATTTCTACACACTTCTCAAACCTTTAGTAAAGTACATTTAATGTGTGCTACAATACACACCCTCAAACAACTTCGTGCCATGACTGCCAATGAATATATGCATATGTATATAAATATACATGTCTACGTATATACATATACATTCATACATACATATGTATATACATGTGTATGCATGTGTATATGTATTTGTATATACATATACATGTACATGTATATGTATATACATATATGTAATCTGATTATTGAAACACATAAAATAAGTGGAAGAAAAAAGATTAACCCATATTATTGTATGCTGTGATATGATTGTTAGTGATCCAAATCTGCACCCTTGATGCCAAGCTGTGAAATAACTCAACAGGTTTGGATGTAATGTAGGACTGCTTTCAGGTTGTGGGTGTCCTATTTTGAAAGCAGACTTCTAGATTATGGGCCGGCTCCCCTTTTGATGGTGTCACCTAAACTAATCCTTGATGGGAAAAGGGGAGAAAGAAACATGAAATAAAACTAAACCCCTATGGTGATGCACCTAATGTGTTTTCCTCAAACTTACACAGCTGCTTTTACACACATAAATGATCAACAACTTAACAGTGGCTTACACAACTCGAAACTTCATATGTCCTTGCATTAGTGTTTCATAACTAGGATAAAAAATGTCAAGGAAAACATCCAGAAGGAAGAAAAATACATCTTCACAACTTAGAATCTACCCTGAACTAACTCAACACATGCTATGACCTGCAAGTTCATATTAACTGCTTAAAGGAAAAGAAAAATAGGACAAAATCAAAGGGAAAACAATTCTACCATAAGATTTCATCAACCATTTCTAAAGCTTTCACAATAAAAAATATAATGAGAAGGTAAAATAGATTAAATTATTAATCAAAAGGTGTTACACTGCTACATAAGTCTGCAAATTTGAGTTACAATGCTGTCCTTTGCCTAAAAAAAGCTCCAAAAAGCTACAATGCCTGCAGGAAGAAAGAAAATAACTCCCCCAAAAAACCCCAGTCTGAAGATACTTAAGCCATTTTCAAACAACTACCCACACAAGTCCTTCAAGAAACCCTAGGTTAGATGAAGCACAAAAGCCAAAATGGATGCTTCTAAAATTCCTCCAAAGGTCCTCCAAATGCAAAAAAGTCAAGCTAAGTCCAAGGTCACACTAAAGGTGTGACAAAATAGCCTCCAAAACAGTTAAAACAAGCCTTCCACATTTTCTCCATGTTGACAAGTCATCACCAAATCTGTCACATGCCTCCAAATTGGATGTGTCACACTTTTGGTGTGCAAACATGTCTTCAACCACACTTCATGACTTCAACACATGTTTTTATATTTTGCATTAAAAATAACATTTAAACTTAAGTGATTTATAAATTATCACTTAAGTTAAATGCTTTACATTTTTCATAATAAATGCAAAATAATTATCTCAACCATCCCTAAATACACCAAAGTTAACTCACCATTATTTTGCATTTTAAAATAACATTTGTAATTGAGTGATTCATAAAATACCACTTAATTAAAATGCCACATATTTTAAAATCAATGTGAAAATAAAGCATGGTCTCAATGTGAGATAATAACATAAGTCTTGAAAGACTTATACTCAAAGTGATGGGAGGCTGAAACAAAGTCCTAAGTCTTGAAAGACCTGTAAATTTCAAAGAGACACTAAAATCACTAAGGCACAAATGATGGAGTCTTCAAAATACTTGGAAAAAGTTACTAAGGCATAAGCCTAGGTTCAGCCTAGAAACAAGGCATTAGTGAAGGCCTTTTTTGACTAAAATTAATGTGACAAAAGTCCCATCAAATTAGGGCACGATGAAACCCTAAATACAAGAAAAAACGAGCCCAAAGCATTTCATCTCATTCTTTCACTTGGCATTCTTCATTGAGGGTTTCGACCTGGTCCTCCATGGGAGTTTCAAATGGATTTTTAAGGAATCCTTCATCATTTATCAACAACAAGACTTAGGTAAGCTCTTGGTAATCAAATATCTATATTTTCTGCTCATTTCTTGAAGAGGAGAAGCTATTTCAAGCTCAAATGTTGAAATATAATGCACATTTTATTGCTCCTCTTTTCTCTATTGTTCCCATGAACTCTATGTGCATTTGTTCTTCATCTTTCCATTTATTTTTTTATGCATTTTATTGGGTTTTAAAACCCCAAATGGCCATGGCTATGGGTCATGTCTTCTTTGTTGATTCTTCATTGATTTGTTCCTCCTTCCCGAATAGAAAGATGAAAAATTGCTTTTCCTTGCAAATAAAATGAGTTTTCTTCCTCATGTCCACGACCATATGCATTTTGATAGGTATAAATGCCATTGTTTTTCATTAATAGTCAATTCTCCTTGATTTTACATACATCTAAGGGCTCGAATTCGAGCACATGGCTCGACCATTTTGATCTTTTCCTGTACATTCATCATGGAAAAACATGGATTTCCCTCTCTGTATTTCTCAGTGCTAATCTTGATGGGTTTTTATATTGCAAAAATATAAAATCTCCGCATTCACAACCACTATATTTTTGTACTTTTCCATCAAGATGGCCATGGCTTGGCTTGCACTTTTCCTTCATGGATGACTTGGGTTTTAAGCTCAACTGTACATTTATCTTCAACATGTATCATCTTGTGTTTATTTTGTGCATTTTGGGTTTTCACCCAACCTTATGGCCGAGGATTTGATTCTCCGTAGCCATCCCTAGGTTTCATGTTGTGACTATATTCACTTCAAGTTCAAAAAGCATATGAAAATGCTTGTCTAACTATGGTCTTATTTTGTCATTCTATTTCATTTCTTGAAGAGAAACATAGTTGCATTTGCTTGGTACTTGCATTCTTCAACTTGATGCTACCTTAGATAGACCTCCTGTATTTACACATAGCACTGTTGACATTGGGACAGTCACCTGGAAATATTGAATAATCACCCAAAAGAATAAGTGAATACTGTCTTTTATTTTTTGATGAGCACCATAAAGATCTTAAAAGACCTTTGTGCTTTGCATCTGCTCACGTTCCTTTCTGTCAATAAATAATTTACTTCATTTTATATTGTAGCTGCTTCTTTTAGAAGGATTACAATCATTCGTTTTAAACATGCTGCTCTATCCTTTTAATCTCCATGGCTTTTATCATCAACCATGCTCAACTTTGTATCTTGCACCTTACTTGCAACATATCACATGATCTTTATGAAGTGTACATGATACATATGTCTCCATTATTCTCATGCATTGATATCAATGAATTTTCAAGGCAACACCATTCCTTAGAACATTTTGATGCATTTGCTTTACAACTCATTCATTGCAGATTGGAACAACATGTTGATAAGATAGCCTTGATCATGCATATACTGTAACATTGATCATCATGTACTTATAAAAATTTGATTACATTTGTTGACACTGCACTTTCATTGAATAGTACATCACTACTTTTCCTTAATCTATTTTTATGCAAGGATATTGAATTCATTATTTATGATTTCCTTGAGAAAGTATATATCATTTATGACAGTGACATAAAATCCCATTATCACAACTGATGTGTGCTTGCCTGAGTAAACCATAATGATATAAATAAGATATATTACCTCTTAATGCCTCTTAAAGCACAACAAAGCAGCATGCTGGGCTCCTCCAATTTTCCATGTTTGATGATACATTGATGATTCTTTGGCATCTGATTATGATGAAACCTTTCATGATGTTTTCTCTTTGAATAACTCATGTGCCTCTTATTCCTTATATGCAATTCTATTGAAAGCTTGAAGTCTTGTAGAGATCAATTGCTTCTATGTACTGTTCCACTATCCATATACATTCTTCATGATGATTGTTTCAACATCATTCACTATCATTGAAAAGTTGCATGGATTGCTATGGTTACTTTCTACTACATGCTGTTTACATCATTGTTATGAGCTGGGCTCAACCCTTGTGGGAGCCACATTTTCCACCACTCATAACAATATCTGTTGGTTGAAATGATTTGATTATACCTGTATCTGCACATTAAACAAAAAAGTTAGCAAAATAATTGAAGCTGAAAGCTTCCATTGAACTTTGTGCTCCCTGAACATCTGCCTTTTTGATGACTTAATCATCTGATGAATGCCTGATAGGATGCAAATTACATTTCTGTTGGTAATGTAGGGATAAGGTAGAATGTGATTTTTCATTGCTCTAACACCACCTTTCAACAATCTTGCAGGTAAACCTTAGAGCTGGAGTTGGAACTAGAGCAGGAGCTGAACCAAGATCAACACATCTGTAACAACGATTCACCATTCCGGGAAATGATGAATCACCTTCTCTCCTTGTTCTTATATTAGCTTCAATCATGTAATATACATTTCTTTCTTGTATTCAGTATTTGATTAAGTAATCAAATCAAGCTACTCCCATGGCTTGTGTGGGACTTCGGTTTTTACAACATGAATAAAACAACATTTCTTATGCAAATTTATGAGTTTTTCTATTACAAACATTTGCATAATAATACTAGAAATTCAAAAGTAATTAGATTTGTACAACAATGAATGCTTAGCACAAAACTTTGAAATTACTTATGTACCTTTTGATGATGAATGCAATTAAGCTCTACCTATTTTGAGTTGTAGCTAAAAATAGGTAACAAATCTCTTTCATGCATATTGATGAACTTAGCAAAATATAATGTATCTTTTAATGTTTAAACAAAAACACAAAAAGAATAAACACTAAGTTACCTAATTTCAGTTGAAAGCTAAAAATAAGGTAACAATGATTACATAATGGATAATGCTCATTTGAACAACTAACTGAAAACTGAATAATTTGTATACTTGAAAACAATGTAAACATCGAGTACATAAATATAAAAGAGTATATTGAATAATGAAACATACAAAATAAATTTAAATCCAATATACTAATAAATAAAAGCATGAATTTAGTTATTCTGGGTGTACCAACATGTATAAGCTCCCTTTTAAGAGGAATGTGCATAGGTTGCCTTAGTAAGCTCTGAATTTTGTAGAGGATATTTAGGGAATGACCCTGGAAATTCCCTCTTATAAAATTATTGAATGTGCAAATTGAATCTTTGTGGGAAACAATATGTCATTTCATTTTGCAGTGGCCATTTATGCTTGAGTTTTGCTGTGGCTTTTAGGAAATCAAATTTATATTTGGTCTAGTTGAAAAAGTAGGTGGTTTGCATAAATTTAGTCATATATATGAATTATAATATGTTTTTTGTTTTGTTATATGTACCGAGGCGAATTTTGCAAAGGATATGCAATGAAAGCATAGGAGAATTCATAATGAAAATGACAATGGAAATTCCCTCTTATAAAATCATTCAAATGTGTATATTGAATGCATTGAATTGTGGTGATTGAATTTCAAATTTGAATTTTCCTACCAAACAATCGGTCATTTCATACTCCAGTGGCCATTTATGTCTAATTTCAATGATGCGTTGAATGAAAAAAACCTATTTATAATTATCAATTAACCTATTTCAAGTTATGTTTGTATGTGGGCCCGGCCAATATATCACGTGGGTCCGCTAGGAGGTGGTCACTTTAATCTCAACCTCACCACATTACATTGTTAACCATGTGCCCCATAAGCCTTCATCAAACCACGCGTATGAGTTAACCTAACCGTGGGTTGCTGGGCAGCTTTAAGCCCTAAACTTATCATCTCCCGCGATTTTCTTCCTCATTTTCACCTCTATTATCCATATAAGATTATACATATATAATATGATATATATATATATATATAATGTATATAAGATTATACATATATAATCATACATATATATAATCTGATATATCTAATGCATATAAGATTATACATATATATAATCTGATATATATAATGTATATTAGATTATACATATAATATCATACATATATATAATATATATCTATATATCTATATATATATCTATATATCTATATATATATATCTATATATCTACATATATATATATCTATATATATATATCTATATATCTACATATATATATATATATATCTATATATCTATATCTATATATATATCTATATATCTACATATATATATATATATCTATATACACACACACACATAACACACACACACATATATATCTGCATATACATATATACCCATATATCTACATATACATATATATATATATCCTACATATACATATATATATATATCACATATACATATATATATATATATCTACATATACATATATCTACATATACATATATATATATATCTACATATGCATATATCTACATATACATATATATATATATCTACATATACATATATATATATATATCTGCATATGCTTGGGTACCTCCTCTCTCCCCATCTCATACATACATATATACCACCATACCACCACCTTATATATATATATTATCTACATATACATACATACATACATACATACATACATACATATATATATCTATATATATATGTGTGTGTGTGTGTGTGTGGATATCTACACACACACAGACATACATATATATATATATATCTACATATCTATATATATACATATCTATATATATACACACATATATATCTACATATCTATATATATACACACATATATATCTACATATATATATATACACACTCTTATATAGATATATATCTATATAAGATTACATATGTATAGTCTTATATGGATATATATCTAAATCAGATATCTTTATAAGATTATACATTTTTAATTTGATAAATATATCAAAATTGACATCCCTAAGATACCAAAAGGGTATCTTTAGCTGATATCAAAATTGACTTCAAGAGGCTCTCTTTTACTTATATCAAAATTGACATCCCTAAGATACCAAAAAAGAAAGTGTTGATTGAGGCTATGGAGAAAGCACGTATAAACATTTATTCGATGTATATGGAGGTTGCCATGGATGTTAGTAGCTGCATCGTGACTATCCATTGTCATTATTTAACCAAGGTTCAAAAGGGATGGGAGAATAGTTCATGGGGAAGGAAACTAATTGTGTAAAAGCCAAGAGCTGCATTAAATGACTTTGATCAGTTTAAAGTGATGCTTGCGAAGATTTAGATTTTTTTTATTCTTCAAGAAGTTGGTTTTACCTCTAAGCTGAAAAATAAAACTCTACTTGAACCAACACTAGTTTTACCTTTTTGTAGTTGGATGATATTTTTAGCATCTATGGGTTTCCATGAGGATATGAACAAATGCAAAGTAACTGAGTTATAGGGATATTAAACTAATAATGCTAATGTGTTTGTTAAAGATAACTGAGTTATAGGGATATATGGCAAGAAACTTGGGCATTATTAAATGGAAGACATTGATAGAGGATCGTGTTAAGGTCCATGTGATGAAACCGTACATGAATTGATATGATGTAACACTACAGGGAATGCCTGTATATATATACACACACACACAATCTGATAAGAATATATCATTGTATTTGCATACAATGATATATTCACATCTGATTGTGTGTGTATATATATATATACAGTCATGTCGTGTACATATATATCAAGCCTCATGTTGTATATATATATATTTGCATACAATGATATATTCACATTAGATTGTGTGTATATATATATATATAATATGGTAATAATATATCATTGTATGCAAATACAATGATATATTATTATCAGATTATATATATATATATATACAGTCATGCCATGTATATATATATATATATCAAGCCGAGTCATGCTATGTAGGGTTTCATCATATCAAGCCGTGTAGGGTTTCATCACATGAACCTATATATATATAATTATCTGCATATATATATACAATCTGATAATAACATATCATTGTCTGAGAAGAATGTCATTGCCTGCAAAAATATATATACATTCTGATAATAACATATCATTATCTGAAAATAATATATCATTGTTTGCAAAAATATATATACAATCTGATAAGAACATATCATTGTCTGAAAATAATATTTCATTCTCTTCTAAAATATATATACAATGTGATTAGAACATATCATTGTCTGCAAAGCTTCATGTGATGAAACCCTACACAACATGACTGCATATATATATAATTGTCTACAAATTATAATCTTAAAACCGGTTTATAAATTGGGACAAAAATTGTATACCCATTAATTTTCATTATTATAATGTAGGGATTTGTCGAGAATCCAACAAAATCTGTATACCCATTTAATTTCATGTGCATATTATAATTACTGAAAATAGAAAACGTCTACCCATTAACCCGTATCCTGAAACCCCTCAATAATTTGCGGCAAAAAATGAAAACCCATAAAATTTCATGATTATACTAGCATTTGACAATATACCCATTAAATTTCATGATTATACTTGGTCAAAATTCCATCAATGTTCTATTTAAATCACATTACATATGATTAGTTCATAGAATAATCTCAAAAAAAATCATAGCAGTCAAACCCTTGATGCCATAGACAAAATAATTCACGAGGGATCAAATTTCTACTATTCACATGTAAATATCTAAATGATTACAGTCAAACCCTTAATGCCATACAGAGCAATTATTTTTAAACACACCAAAATGCACTCAAACACCATCGATGCCAACAAAAACCCACTATTGAACAAACAATCTTTTAGGTGAAGAGAGGTGGAGAAGTTACTTGTAGTAGAAGGGAGCCAAAGGAAGTCACCATGGTCACACAAGCTCACGTCCATGGTAGGAGAGAGACCACAATGAAAACTCTGGAAAAATCCGTGGGAGATGATGAGTTTAGGACTTAAAGTTTCCCAACAACCCGCGGTTAGGTTAACTCATATGCGTGGTTTGATGAAGGCATATGGGGCACGTGGCTAACTCATACACGTGGTTTGATGAAGGCATATGGGGCACATGGTTAACAGTGTAATGTGGTGAGGTTGAGATTAAAGTGACCACCTCCTAGCGGACCCACGTGATATTTTGACCGGGCCCACATACAAACATAACTTGAAATAGGTTAATTGATAATTGTAAATAGGCTATATTTTTTTTGGATTTATAATGAATGGGTATGGGCGAAGTAATGAAAATGTAGTGGATGGAGGTCCAAAAACACCTTTTTTGAGCACCTTTCGCTTTAGGGGTTCGGCAAGGTGTGTTTTAAATTCCCAAAAGTTAAAATTTTCTTTTTAAGGTCCTACTCACTTACGAAGAAGCCCAAAAAAAATCAAAGAAATCAGACCTATTTTCCACTTTGCATGGATGCACGAAGTTAGCCTTGGTGACTATTGGTACGTCTCCCCTAATTGAGGTGAATCTTATGGAGTTTGTCTTGCGTAAGGAGGATGGACCTTATGCATGAATACTAGGGATTTTTTTGCAATTATAATTTATTGATGTCAGTACTAATATACATATTAAAGGGGTTTATGTCTAGACACTAAATCATGCAAAGTATATCGAGATTAAGGAGAGTTGCATTTTATGAGAATTCCTAACTAGAGTTAATCTTGTAATGCTAGTCCTTGGCTATGTAAACATTCCATGTTTGATGGAGTCTCTTTAGGTTAAACCTTGGTAGTTATCCATAAGAGTTCCATCCAAATTACACCATGGTTGATTGAAATAGATGGTTGAATATGGGAATTTAGTTGGTTTATTGAATAACAAAAAGATGGTCATAAAATCAAGGGCTTCATTTCTCTATAATGGTAAACTGGTTGAAGCTTAGAGTTACCAATAACACCTTGGTTGATTGAAATAAATGGTTGAATATGGGAATTTAGTTGTTTTATTGAATAACAAAAAGATGGTCATAAAATTAAGGGCTTCCTTTCTCTATAATGGTAAACTGGTTGAAGCTTAGAGTTACCAATAACACCTTGGTTGATTGAAATAGATGGTTGAATATGGGAATTTAGTTGGTTTATTGAATAACAAAAAGATGGTCATAAAATCAAGGGCTTCCTTTCTCTATAATGGTAAACTGGTTGAAGCTTAGAGTTACCAATATAGGTAGTGTGATGATTTATCAAGACACAAATGCATATTTTTGAGTCAATCTTAATCAACTCATATTTCATAAATAGTGATTCACAAGAACCCATCTATCATGGGGTAAACCATTGAAACCTTATAGTGGGTCATCAATACTACTCTAGCTTAATCACACTTAACCATGGAATTTCCTCCACAATCATAAGTCTTCCTAGTTTGTTATTGCATGTGTAATTTTTTTTATGTGTTGCATCTTATGAACCATTGATTATAAAACTCTTCAACTCATTAATTTATATATGTGCTATTTTTCATAATTTATCAAATTTTGTGATGGTTTTATCAAAGATTCAATTGTGTAGTTTGAGTTGATCTTGATTGATTCATATTTCACAAGTATTGGTTCACAAGAACACATCTCTCATGACCAAGAGCTTACTAGTTATGAAATATTAGATGATTAAGATTGATTCAAAATGGTAGTTGAATCTTGATAAATCATTGCATGATTTGATACATTACAAAAAATACCACATATATGAAATATATGTAGTTTCAAGGTTTTTGCAAATGGTACTAATCTGGTATTAGATACCCTATTGTAATCCTCCATGTTAGAGATTAATCTAATAACATAATTATGTAGAATATGTACTACATATTAAATAAGGAGTGTAATATTGCATTAAAATCACATAATCACATAACAAAATATTGTGAGTCTCTTTGGGAGGGGAACCTCCACTAAGCAATGCTCAATGCAAAATATTTGATGGCTAATCTTTCCTCTTACTTAAGCCCTCTATTTAAGCTTTGTATTGAAGATACCCACCATTTCTCATAAATGAGATAATTACAATTAGCTAAAGGGACAACTTATAAAGCATATGCATCTAAGTTTTTATCGATAACATTATATACAAAAGTAAAGAGATAGGATGAGGTGATCATAATATGCCCTCCATCTTAAAAATATTTTCCCTTAAAGCTTAAGGTGAGGAAACTTTTGTTGAAATTGGAGTAATGGCTTCCGAGTTACATCTTATAGTTGCATAGTGTGCTATTGTACCAAAATCTTGGTGTTGGTGTGGATGGAGAGCTACCATGTTCACTTGTCAAGGATAGATAGTTTCTAGGAGGATAAATCCTTTAGTATTGAGTTTCAATATTGCAGTTTGAACTTGAACATATTGATTGAGGACCTTATTCAAACAAGAGACATTAAAAATATGATAGATCTTGTGTAAAGAGAGAAAATCTAATTTGTGTCTCAAGGCCAAGTTTTTTTAGAAATTGATTAGGTTCATTGGTACACAACAAAATCATCAATGGTAAAGGAGGAAGGAGGTCCGCCAGATTGGTGAACCAAACTGCAAAAGGAAAAAAACTTTGCTTTGATGAATTTGGTGACGAGCCTTTAGAGGATGATGGGATTGTTGACCTCAGTAAGAAGGAAATTGCAAGGGTTCTTGGGGAAGATATTGATGAAGAATCCTTAAGTAGTGAATTAGAGGACAAGGAGGAAGGAGTTGACCAAGAAGTTGTTCAGGACTCAGAGGATTCTAAAGATGCTGAAGACAAACAAACAAAGAAAGTCACTGAAGAAGTAAAATCAACCCCCCTGGAGGATATTCAAGAGGTGGGGAACCCAAAAAAGGTTTCAAAATAGGACTACAAGCCCAATGAGTATTATAAGACCAAGCTCAGAGAGCTACATAAAAAGGTTGACAAGATGGAATAAGCTTTCAAAGGGATGACCTCAATAACTCTTGGTATTATGAGGAAAGTGATATTTGGTACAGTTAACAATATGGACAAAGAAAGGAAGGGATAGAGAAAGATGCCTCCCCCATGGGAAGACAAGGAGTAGCCCAAGGAAAATTTAGTAGAATATTTGGATGGATGGGGTGATGAGCTCGATTAGCTAAAAAAGGAATGGAACTTAATATGTACTCCAAGAAACTAGTTTGGTCTAGCTGTCTTTTTATTTTTGGCTATCTTGGTTATGTCTTATTTGGGTTTGTGTACCCTTCAGTGTCTTTACCCTTCACGAGTTTGGTTTTTTAAGTTTTTGATTTCTAGTGATGGTTGTTTCTTAGCCTTGTTGGCCTTGTTCTGTTTGTTCGTTGATTGGTTTTGCTGTTTTGTTGGTGCTACTTTGCTAGCCATGCGACCTTTCTATCTCTTTGTATGGGTTCAGGGGCCCTTTCCACTATTTTTTTAATAAAAAAATATCATCAATGAGTACTTAGATGATTTTTTTGGAGAATTTACTTGAAATCCTTGTTCACCAAGATTTTAAATATTGATAATATATTAGTGGCACTAAATGGCACAATGAGAAATTCATTATGGATTTTATGAGTTCTAAAATTTACCTTAGGAATGTCATCCCTAATGTGGACATGATGATGGATTGATTGTAATTTAAGCTTATAGAAGAAATATGCACCATTTAGTTCATCCAAGAGCTCATTGACCAAAAAGATAGAAAATTTGTCCTTCTAGTGTAGGAGCACCATATCAATTTTTGTAAATATGGCCTTATGTCATGTTTTTGGGGTGTTTGAGTCATGGTGGTTGTAATAAGGTCTTAATAGACCATTTTCCAATGTATGGATTCATTTTGGGTCAGTTTGTGTACAAGTTGTCAAGTTTTGTAGTTTGTTGCAAAAGTTGCATTACAACTTTACAATTTTTGGCTTGGTTTGGGAAATTGAAGGGTCATAAGTTCAAAAGGTCGTTAGGACCATTGGTTTTTGAGTTGAACACTTTTAAATATGCCTGAAAAAGGCTCGAAGCTAGTTTTGAAGAGTTGATTTGGTTGAAAAAAATAAAAACCTCTAATTTTCTGTGTTCACATTCAACTTTTTGCTGCTATAGGTTACTGTATGATTCTGTACAAAGGAATATTGATCTAAAGGGTATTGAATTTGATGGAGTAATGGATTAACTAAATTTTGGTCTTTGTTTCATAAGTTTTCATTTAGTTTTGAAGTTTTTATTGAGGATTTATTGAAACCGGTTGAAAAAACCCTGTTTTGAGGGTTTGAGGGTAAGAAAATGGCATAATTGACCATTCCACTGATGAAATATTCTAAAAGTTAGTGGAATGGTGTTAGTTAGGGTCTAATTTCATGTTTTCATGTTTTTAGGTGCAGGGAAGGAGGTTTTGGGTTGATATGGTGATGCCCTAGTTGATTGCATTCATATTTCAAGCAAAGAATGATGGCTAATAGTTGGAGTTTGATTGAAATGTATTGATAAAGTGTGGGAGCTTTTTTAGGAAGCATGTGTAGAACTAGAATGGTATGTTTGAGGTGTTTTTCAAGTGGTTTGAGGCTTGAAGTATATATTTTTAATAAACCCTCTTGTAAGCTAGCCTAAAGAGGTCTACATAAGGGTTTTGGGGTTTGATGAACTAGAAAGTGTTTCAGTGGGTAAAAGTTGTTGTTTTTGGCTGTATGTGACCTGGTAGAGGTCAAGGAATAGAGATTTTGGATTGGGAGAGTGTTTGGTTTGTAGGTGCTTTGTAAAATAGGGCTAATTGAGCCATTTTTTAGTGTAGCAGTCAAATTTAGGAGGTGAAGGTCTAAAACAAGGATATGCACAAATTAGATATATTGAAGAATTCCATA